>SJYV01011142.1:0-75011 GCA_006410875.1 Neotragus pygmaeus | reverse complement strand
AGGCTCTTGCACCCGCGTTCCTCCCACTTTCTGGGGAAGGGCTACAGCTCAGCTGCCCTGCCAGCTGCTGTCATCTGCCTCCATCCTGCCCCAGACATGTGCACACCTCAAGACCTTTCCCAATCATAACTTACCTCCGAAAGCCTTTCAACTCTTTCTCCACCCTGCCTCACTTCCTTTGCATCCTCTCCTCCGCTCAACTCGCCAGTCAGGTTGCTGGTCCAACCACCGCGACTGCAACGCCCGGCAACCCCGGCGTCCCCAGGGCTTCTTGGCAGCTGGAAACGCGGGTGGTATAACGCTGGCCGCAGGGCGGCTCGTGCGGATTGTGCACCCTTGCACCCGCAGAGGAGTAGAGGAGGCCAGGCTGAGGGAGGGAGGAAGAGGTGGTAGCCTGAAAGGCTGTGCCTGCAGGCCACTGTGTGAATCCTTTTCTGTGCCCGCGGACTGAGTGGTTAAGAAAAGATCTCACCTCTCACCGGCCCTGAAATCCCTAATGGCAGACTCCACCTGGCTGGGGTTAAAAATAGCTTCTTATTAATAATAGCTGACATACAGTAAGCAAAAACAGGCTGTCAGTCCCTTTCCTAAGCACCTTTGAAAACCTTACAATAGCCCCATATGAGGTAGGTGCCTCCATTGTGCCCATTTCTTAGAGGAGAAGAGAGAGGTTCAGTGATGGGTCCCTCCCAAGACACACTGAGTCACCTCAAAGCCCCCATTCTGAACCACTGGGCTTACTTTATTGTAACTAATAGATTTTTATCAACATTTTTTAATATAGAAAGTTAGAAATTACAGAAGTTAATAACCTGTGTCCCTAGCATAAATTAATTTTTCTAAAATTAGGTTTTCAGACCAGCAAGGGATCCTTGGTACTCTCTTTAAGAATATTGATGCCCATAGAGGAGAAAGGACTTTCATGAGGCCTCAAAGCCTGAAAGTGCCAGGACTGGGGTGCAAAACAGGTCCTGGGATGGTTAATTGGTACTTGCTGGGTTCTCTGATGGCTGCCTCAGCCCTTCAATCTGGGATCTTGGAGACCCTGCCCACCTCCCCTTCTGCACCGTGATGTCCTTCCTTTCCTGCTTCCTTTGCTCTAACCCAAGCTAGTGAACACACATTCTACCCTCTGCTGCCTTTCTTTAGGTTATCACCTGCTCTGGGAACGCTCTTCATGGAATCTCTAATGTCTAAATTGTCAAAAGTTCAGAAATAAAACAAGTAAAACCAAGAAATTACCAGAGTAGTAATTAGTAAAAATTTATTGTGCACATTCCAAAAAGACAAAACCAGGAGCGTTAAAACCAAAACAGTGGAACGAGGCTCAGGGATAAACTGTTCAGTTCAGTTTAGTCTCTCAGTCGTGTCCAACTCTTTGCGACCCCATGAACTGCAGCATGCCAGGCCTCCTTGTCCATCATCAACTCCTGGAGTTACCCAAACTCATGTCCATTGAGTCGGTGATGCCATCTAACCATCTCATCCCCTGTTGTCCCCTTCTCCTGCCTTCAATCTTTCCCAACATCAGAGTCTTTTCAAATGAGTCAGCTCTTCGCATCAGGTGGCCAAAGTATTGGAGTTTCAGCTTCAACATCAGTCTTTCCAATGAACACCTAGGACTGATCTCCTTTAGGATGGACTGATTGGAACTTCTTGCCATCCAAGGAACTCTCAAGAGTCTTCTCCAGCACCACAGTTCAAAAGCATCAGTTCTTCGGTGCTCAGCTTTCTTTATAGTCCAACTCTCACATCCATACATGACTACTGGAAAAACCATAGCCTTGACTAGACGGACCTTTGTTGACAAAGTAATGTCTCTGCTCCAAAGAGTAAGCATCTTTTAATTTCATGGCTGCAATCACCATGTGCAGTAAAGCAGCTTATATAGTGAGAAAGAAGTGGTTTATTCTTTACAGTAGTTGGTTATAATATTAGAATTTTCTTAAATAATAGGGAATTAGTCAATAGTTACCTCATACCAACCTTGGGAAACAGTTCAGGTTCTGCGTATGATTTCTAGGGACATGAGCAAGAACTGACATAAGTGAGTCTTCCAAAATAAGTTAAATTAAACTTCGTGTGGCTACATTAGTATCAATTGCTCAGGGAATCTTCAAGGCTGGTCTCCATTTGTTTTTGATTTAACAAAAACATTACCTACCCCTTAGGGTCTAACTTGTCTATCCCCTTGAAAACACTCCCCTGATTTCTCCCATGCTCCCAACTAAAATCTCTTTGTAGCTGGGGTCCTACCACCTTCTACTCCTGTAATGGGGTTTGGAAAGTTCTGCAGTACACATCTGGCTTGTCCTCTTGGGCGCAGTCGTGCTGTTAGGATTACTAGTGTTCCCCAAGACTCCTCTTCCCACCTGCCTCGTGAAGCCCCAGGTCAGAGAGAGAGGTCCATGGGGGATGGGGTGGTTTCTGAAGTAAGGATAAGCTCAGAATTTCTGAAGCCTGCAGCCCCAAAGTCCCTTCATTGAGCTGCAACTGATCACAGGGGGAATCGCTCAGTGAGGTACTGAATATTATAACTACATGTTTGTTCATAACCCTGAGGGGTCCCATCAGAAAAAGCAGAGAGCCTCAAGTCCAAATCCCACTTCTACCACTGGGTAGCTCTGTGGCTGTGGGCCAGTTACCCAGCCTCTTTGAGCCTCAGCTTCTGGTAATAATACCTGCTTTAGAAGGCAGTGGTGAGATTTAGATAAAGTAAAGCACAGGGCCCGGCACATGATAAGCACTCAGTAAGTACCTGTTAGTATGGAGAGTGGCCACTACTTTGAATTATTGGAGAATTATTAACTCATTACTATATGGCTCATACTAATTTTGCTTAGCGATGGGTCACGGGAGTTCAGGCCAAGAAGAGGTAAGCATTTTTTGTGCTCGGAAAGGCCTGCCTGTGAGAATGTCTTCAACTGCATATCATTCGTTGCCTTTACAATGCAATACATTTGCCTATTTTTTAAGCTTTAAAAATTTATGACCTTCTAGCTCTATGAGAATCTGTGTTACCTAGAATGAATGTGTGAATGTGATTTGTGCAGTTGTAAGTGATTATGAAACTTAATGATAGGAGGGAATAAAAAAAAAACTTAGAGATGACCCTGGTTTGCAGTGTGTGTGGTTTGTTCAGGCCTATCTTGGGGTCAGAGGTTCGATTCAAAGGTTACCTGGGTTTGGAGGAAAAGAAAGCAAATGAATGCTTTATCCTAGTAGGCTAGTGAACTGCTGAGACTGGAAATCCACTTCCATGTGCCATATGCTTTTCCAACTGCTGGTTATTCTGACAACNGAGGTTTGATTCAAAGGTTACCTGGGTTTGGAGGAAAAGAAAGCAAATGAATGCTTTATCCTAGTAGGCTAGTGAACTGCTGAGACTGGAAATCCACTTCCATGTGCCATATGCTTTTCCAACTGCTGGTTATTCTGACAACTAGATCAGTCATTACAGTCGTGGTGAGTGTTCAAAAGAAGAGGCCAGGAATGTCACCTTCAAAGCTAGTGTTTGGAATTTGATGGGAAGCTAGTTCTGCAAATTTAAAAAAATTTTATTTAAAAATTCTCCTAAATTGATTCTTTACCAAAATATGTTAGGATTCCATTTGATAATTTAAGGACTGTCAAGTTTAGATGTTGTAAGACATAAAGTCAGCACAATACTGTAGAGCCTTTATCCACCCCTCCAACCGCCCAAAAGACAAAGTTTTGTAAGTTTCACAGTTGTATGAAATTTAGCAATTGTGCAGCTTTTCTTTATTTCTATGACCCTCCAGGGATGTAAGCACTTTTTATACTGTCCTTTACAATTAGACAGTAAAGTGTCTGCCTGCAGTGCAGGAGACCTGGGTTCAATCCCTGGGTTGGGAAAATCCCCTGGAGAAGGAAATGGCAACCCACTCCAGTACGCTTGCCTGGAAAATTCCATGGACTGAGGAGCCTGGTAGGCTACAGTCCATGGGGTCACAAAGAGTCGGACACAACTGAGCGAGTTCACTTTCTTTCTAGCCACATATGGCTATTCAAGTTAAATTAATTCGAATTAAAATGTACAATTCTGTTCTTCAGTCACACTAGCCACATTTCAAGTGCTCATGTGCCGTGTAGCCAACAGCTAGCATATTAGGCAGAGCAAACAGAGAACATTGCTTTGTTCACAGAAAGTACTATGGAAGGGACTTCCCTGGTGGCCCAGTGATTAAGACTGCGCTTCCTACGTAGGGGGCCCTAGTTTGATCCCTGATCGGGAAATTAAGATCCCACATGCCGCATGGTGTAGCCAAAAAAAAAAAAAAAAAAAAAAGTCCTATAGGATAGCACTCTTTAGATCTTTAAGGCTTTGGGAAAGTCACGTGATTATGGAGTTAAATTCCCTTCTTTCTGGCAAGTCATCTGCAGGCCAAGTAATTGAGTGTGCAGAGAATGTTTTATTAAGAATGAAGATGTTAACAAATCTCCTTAGCCTCATTTGGCTAAATGGTTTGCTGGCTTTTAACAATGCCAGATTCAAAGGATGGGGAGAAGGGAGAATCAAACGTAATGTCTCTGAGCAGTGCATCTGGCTGCCTGTTAGAACCTTCTCTGACCTCTGCCCCAGTCAAGCTGAATCTGAATCTCTGAAAGTGGGGCCTAGGAATTCCAGGAATCTGTTTTTGTTTCTTTTTTTTAAGCTCCCTGGGGGTATTGTGCAGCCAGGGTTGAAAACCTGGCAAGGTATGTATATGGAATCTGCAAAGATGGTATGGATGACCCTATTTGCAGCGCAGCAGAGAAGACACTGATAGAAAGAATAAACTTGTGATCAGGGAGAGGGTTAGATGACTTGAGAGAATAGTATTGAAACATACAGGGCTTCCCTGATGGCTCAGATGGTCAAGAATCCACCTGCAATGCAAAAGACCTGGGTTTGCTCCTTGGGTCGGGAAGATCCCCAGGTCAGGAAGATCCCCTGGAGAAGGGAACCACTACCCACTCCAGTGTTCTGGCCTGGAGAATTCCAAGGACAGAGGAGCATATATATTCAGTTCAGTTCAGTTGCTAGTCGTGTCCAACTCTTTGCAACCCTATGAATTGCAGCACGCCAGGCCTCCCTGTCCATCCCCAACTCCCGGAGTTCACTCGGACTCACATCTATCGAGTCCGTGATGCCATCCAGCCATCTCATCCTCTGTCGTCCCCTTCTCCTCCTGCCCCCAATTCCTCCCAGCGTCAGAGTCTTTTCCAGCGAGTCAACTCTTCGCATGAAGTGACCAAAGTACTGGAGTTTCAGCTTTAGCAGTGTTATCATATGTAAAATAGATAACCAGTGGGGATTTGCTGTATGATTCAGGGAACACAAAGCCTCTGCTCTGTGACAGCCTGGAGGGGTGGGATGGAGAGGGAGGTGGGAGGAAGGTTCATGAGGGGACATGTGTATATCTGAGGCTGATTCATGTTGATGTATGGCAGAAACCAACTCAATATTATAAAGTAATTATCCTCCAGTTAAAAATAAAATGCAGGAAAAAAAAGAACAGCTTCAAGACTGTGCCCTTAAAAAAAAAAATTCCTGAGCACTGGAAGAAAATGTTTCAAAGTAGATTTGGTGAGTGACTAAAAATGTTCCTCACTGATTAACTGTGGTGATAAAGATTGGAGTTGAGTGGGTTCACTTCCTGTAGAAGTGGGTCTCCACTGAGGGCAGCTTTACTCCTAGGGAGCATTTGGCACCATCTGGAGACATTTTTGCTTATCAAAACGTGGGGGCCTCTCTCCGCTGGTTAGAGGCAGGGGATCCTGCTGAATTACTCTCACAGTGCTTGGGAAGTGGATAGGAAAGCCCCTCACACAAATGTCCTTTGTGCCATGATTGAGAAACCCTAATTGAGACATAGGGTCCCCTAGGGGCTTCCCAGATGGCGCTAGTGGTGAAGAATTCGCCTGCCAATGTGGGCACGTGCGAGAGATGCGGGTTGGAATATCCCCTGGAGCTCCAATATTCTTGGCTGGAAAATCTCATGGGCAGAGGAGCCTGGTGGGCTACAGTCCATGGGGTCACAAAGAGTTGGATATGACTGAGCAACTGAGCACACACCATCTAGAAGTAATTTTTGCTAACCAAAGTCTTCCTTAACCATGGAGATAGTCCCCGCTTCAAGAAAGATCACGATATTCTCCTAAACTAGACCTTCGGAAACCCTCTTGATCATATGTTCAGTCCCAGAAGCCTTGTAGCATATTGTTGCCTGCCTTGGATGTGTTTCCAGCTGTTCCAGGGAAACTGCTGATTCAGGAAAACAGTACTGCCTGCAGAGGGTATGAGCAGAGGTGCTTACAGGGCTGCAGGTTGAGATCCTCTTCTTATAAAATGTTCACCCAGAGTGACAGCAGCCTTGCTCAGGTGGTTTTCCAGAAGCTGTGGCTCTTGGCTGCTGGTGTTGGCTATCTGCCTCGTGATACACCCGGAAGAGGATTCAAGCCTGATATGTGATGAAGTTTGGGAATTGAGCTATGGGCTAGACTCTGGGAATATAAAGATAGCGGCAGAGAGCTGCCTACCGATGAAGCATCTGCGCAGACCTGGGCACAGCAGCGGTGTAGGGTGATGGAAGTGTATTTCTGAACACAAGTTCGTGTGCACGATACGAAGTGCGGACAGACACACCGAAATGGCGGAGTCTGGAGCCGAGTACGTGCATGGCAGGGCCAAGCAAAGGGGGCAGGTTACTCCTCCTGGTGGTTTGAGGGGAGACGTTTTTAAAAGGCAAATTACGGCTAGGGCTGCAGGCTTTGTGGCTTTCTTCTGCTTGGTTGGTGGTGAGATAAAAGCTGTGCTCCAGGAATCTTACACTCAGCCTGAAGTTACCATCCTCAGTCTGGGTGGGAGCCTTAGTTCCTACAGAAGAGATCGAAGATAGTGTTCTGTGTGTTCCTTGAGGAGGAACCAGGACCCTGCCCCAAGGCTGAACTTTTCTTTCTCGACTACTCCTCTGTTTCTGCAGCCCTTCTCTTTCCTGATTAGCAACTGTTTGAATTTGCCCTGTGGAACTCAGGGAAAGTCAAGGAGGTTGAATGAAACCTATTTCACAGAAAGGCTTTTGTGCCCAGGAGGGCCCCATAGGGTCCTGCTTGGTTTCAGTGGCACGGCTGTCTAGCTCCTCCCTGGAGAGCAGGCCAGTGCTTCCCAGCTGTGCAGCGAGTACTCAACACCCTCCAGTCCCTGCTTTGAGCAGTCTCCATGCATCGTTTGATTTTGTCCCCACACTGAGGCTCCAAGAGGTTCTGTGACTTGCCGAGGTCCCAAAGCCGGTAGTGACAGAGCAGAGATGTGAATGTAGGTTATGGAACTGCACAGCTGACCCTCAGAGAAGCATTTGCAGGTGGGGTGGTCCCAGGTGGCTCAGTGGTAAAGAATCCACCTGCCAAGTAGGAAATGGGAGTTCGATCCCTGGGTTGGGAAGATGCTCTTCAGGAGGAAATGGCAGCTCATTCCAGTATTCTTGCCTGAGAAATCCCATGGACAGAGGAGCCCGGTGAGCTGCGGTCCATGGGGTCACAAAAGAGTCAGACACGACTGAGCAACTGAACAACAACAACACAATGTTTTCCTAGCCAAGACTTGAAGGATGTAACCTTAAGTCCCCCAGGCAGAGGTGTGCTGGGGATAGGGGAGCCACTGTGCGGAAACCCTGGGTGTGTGAAGGAGCGTGCCATGTCAGGATTGTAGATCTTTCAGGAAAATAGGGGGCAGGATACAAGAGGATGACATGTGAAGGATGGGCAGGCTCCACCTTGGCCATGGCCTTCCATGTCACGCTGTGGGCCACTGTGAGCCGCCAGTGGAGTGGGGCAGAGGAAGAGAAGAGCTGTGTGCCATCAGGCAGCTTGCTTAAGCTCTCTGGGTCTCAGCTGCCCCTCTGAACTGGAGTCTCTAAAGCTACTCTGATGAGGAATGCTCATTTTGTTAGTGACCATAATGAACAGAGTGAAGGAATGGCCCGCAGTGGTGCTGGTGGGGCAGCGCTGTGATTCATGGCGTGCCTGTTTATCGCTTGGTATTAAACTAAGTGCCCACTGAGGGACGGCGTGGTGATGCTAAAGTGCCATGGCACGTGCAGAGATGCAGTAAGACTTGTCTTCAAGGAGCTTGCAGCCTAGTGCAGGGTGCAGCCAGTGTTTTCATGTTACAATAAAAGACATAGATCACAAATACTTGTTGGCGTGGAGAAGGAAGTCAAGGTTACCGACGGCTGGGGGACTGAGGGAAGGTTAACTGAAGGAGATAACACCTAGTTCTGCCAGAATGATTTGTTAGGAGAAATAGGGGTAGATAGAGTGTATAGTTCAGATCAACAGAAAATGGGGAAGTGGGGAAAAATACAAAGCTAGTTCAGGTGCCCCCACCAGAGGGTCAGATTATCAGCCTAGCTGGTAACGAATTCCCCGGAGTTTCCAGGTTTTAGGGCGAATGTGGCGGTTATAACAGGAATATATCCAGTGATGGGCTTGCCACTTACACACTTGGGTCCCACCCCATCACACCTCCTCTGTTTTTAACCCTGGTGTCCAGCCAGGCTCCTGGAGCATCCATGTCTTGGTTACCTGTCCCTCCCAAGACATAAGGACATTTTACAAATATGAGACCTTAGAAAGTGAAATTATAACTTTTCACAGAGACAGAATTTCATGAAATCACAGCAAGGGATGTTGGGGGGCTGCTTGACTGACGTGTGGAGATTGTAATTGGTGGGAGTCTGGCAATGTGAGACCTGTTAACTGAAGAGGAGAAGGGAAGAACTTGAAGCTCAAAGGATTGGGAAGCCTTTGGGAAAGCTGTCAATAAAATATTTTTGCAAAAATGTCCCCTGAATGATAGCACTGTGACAACAAGACGTTAAGTGGAAGGACTTAGCGTACTCTTAAGGCAGTCCGCATGAGATTCATTCTTTGTTCTAAGAATTAGCATAGGTGGCAGTTATTTTGTTCCATATTTGCTTTTGATCTTAGAACTGACAGCTTTTGATTTTTACTTATTTGGATAGAGTTCTAAACAAAACTGTGTTTTATTCTTACCTATGAGGTTTTTTTCTGATGCTGATTTTCCCGAGTTACAGAGATCTCTGGGGAAGAGCTTCTGGTTAAGGAAGGAAGGGACCAGCTCACATAGGGCTCTGAATGCTGGACCTTGTGCTGGAAGCCAGAAATCTTATCCTGTTCAAAGTGCTGGCTGTTTATAAGAGAGCTCCTTTTTGTCTCACACCAGCTTTGTCTCTGCAGTTGGAAAATACTGTAGACCAACTTTCCTCCTTTAGAAATGTCAGAACCCTCTGTAATCTCCTTGCTTTTCCTTTCTTTAAGTAGTAGTCTTTTCAGCTTGTTTTTTGTTTGGAGGATGGTTGTTTTACAGTGTTGTGTTGCTTTCTGACATATAACAACTCAAATCAGTCATAACTGTATATGCCCTCCCTCTAAAGCCTCCCTCCCATTCTCACCCTGCTTTTCCTTTTGACTTCAGAGCACACCTTCAAGAAATAGGAGAGTGTTTGGGGGTTCTGAAGTTCTATTTCAGGCCTCTGCCACTGCATACCCATATAGAGGGCTATTTTAATTTATTTTAGTCGTGTGAAAGATAGTCACTTCTGTGATGCTTTCTAGCACTTTACCTCTGAGAACTGACCTCAGCCAGTGACAGTGCATACATTGGCACTAATTCGTAGAGAAGTGTTCGAATGAAAGCTTGTTCCAGGCTCCTCAAGAGCCTGAAGACTTGGGTCCTTAGAGGTAAAGGATCAAGTGGCTTTTGGTCTCTCTTTTATCCAGTGGGAGACTGGCTTGTATCTCTGTAGGGTTGCCTGGCTTAAAGCATGGTTTCAGGCAGGTGTTTATTTCAGACTGTCGCCACAGCTGCATCCTGACCCCGGAGGCTGATGCTTTGAAGGTGCTGGGCTAGCTCAGGGCACATGGCGCATGTTTCATTGCCTTATCTCTTTGCCAGTATGATTTTTTAGAAGATATACCACAGGGTATATAAGCTACCTGCCTTCCAGCTGAGCCCCTGATTGATCTGCCAGCCTCTCCTCTGGCTGTGTCCCTTCTCCCGAGGATTGAGTAGCAGGATTTTCCAGTTCTCTGATCCTCTCTCCACAGGCCCTGCCTGGCTCGGCCAAGTTTCCTTGGCCATAGTGCTGCCCTAGGTGGTAGAAGCAGGAGAGGGGGCCATGGGCTTGGATGGTTCTTAAAGCAAAAGCCCCCATGGGGAATCAGGTGCTAGTGATTTGGTGTAAAGCAAGACAGAGTGAATCCTCTTATCAATACCTTTCCCAGAACTATAAAGGAGATAGAATTTCTGTAACTGTTAAGCATGTGAAATATGACTGGTGCAGCTGAAGAACTGATTTTTGCATTTTACTCAGTTTTGATCAGTTTAAATTTAAACAGCCACCATGGCTACTGTATAGTGAAAAGTGAAGTCGCTCAGTTGTGTCTGACTCTACGACCCCATGGACTGTAGCCCACCAGGCTCCTCCGTCCATGGGATTTTCCAGGCAAGAATACTGGAGTGNTCTTGGTTAAGTTTGAAGCCTCCAGAAGCCCTTCTCACCCAAGCATGCATGTTTCCCTTATTGCCTCTCTCATTTGTGCAGCATAGTATCACCAGCTCAATGCCATACTTCGTTCGCATCACAAAATAACTTCTTGAACTTTCATGCCCTCCTGGTTAGGCTTTTTATCTCACATGCCCTGCCTGCCCTTTGTGCAGGTTGCTTAACTGGGGGAAGTGACCCGAACCAGAGGCAACTTTAAAACCATAGGGTATTTGCACTTTGCCTTTTTCAAAGGAGGAAAGGCTCCGCCTCAAGTGAGGCTGGCATTATTGCCGACTGTTAGCACTTAATTCATATTCTCTGATATGATTTAATGCTTTGTCATTTTCTTACTTGTGATTCCAGACTCCTTTTCAGCTCCTGCCAGAGCCGGTAGCAGTTGGGAAAGAAGGCTGTGCTCTTTGAAGAGTGAGTATGGATTTTTCACATCATAGATTGCAAAGAAAAGAAAAGAAACAGCCCTTAATGTGATGGGAGCTACTCTGTAAGCTCCCTGGCAAACTAGATGTGTATAAGAGACAGCATTACCCATAGAGACAAACAGAACTGACAGCTTCCCTGGTGGCTTAGGCAGTAAAGCGTCTGCCTGCAATGCAGGAGACCTGGGTTTGATCCCTGAGTTGGGAAGATCCCCTGGAGAAGGAAATGGCAACCCACTCCAGTACTCTTGCCTGGAAAATCCCAAGGATGGAGGAGCCCAGTCAAAGAGGTCACAAAGAGTCAGACACTACTGAGCGACTTCACTTCACTTCACTTCATTATTTTAATGGCTTATATATATATATATATAATTATTTTTTGGAAGTGTTCAGCCTGTTTATTTCACTTTATGCCCAACCTATAATATGTCATGGCTTATATTAATTTTATTTGCATTTAATGGCTATACACTATAACTTGTTTATAAAGTTGTACCATCATTTACTTAACATGTCCCTTATGAGTGGGCATGCAAGTTCCAGGTTTTTTGACATGATAAGTAATACTATAACAAATAACCCTGCACAAACTTATTCTCACATATGTTCAGGTATGAGTATAAATAAATTCCTGGAAATTAGAGATGATTTGATCAAAGGTGTGCGTATTTTACATTGATGCAGGTTTTGTCAAAGTGCCATCTGTAGATTTTGTTAAGTCGCTCAGTCGTGTCCGACTCTTTGTGACTCCGTGGACTGTAGCCTGCCAGGCTCCTCTGTCCATGGACTTCTCTAGGCAAGAATACTGGAGTGGGTTGCCATTTCCTTCTCCAGGGGATCTTCCCAACCCAGGGATCAAACCCGCTGTCCTGCATTGCAGGCAGATGCTTTATCCTCTGAGCCGCCAGGGAAGACTTTGTTGATGGGAATGTAAATTTATGTGTTACTGAGGGCAATCCCACAGCCCCAGCTACACTGTTTGTTGTTACACTTTTTGTTGTTCACCAATATGGTAAACAGAGATCACCATCACCTTGGAGGTTTACTTTGTGTTTCTCTTGTAAATGAAATTAAGATTGAGCATCTTTTTAGCTAAGAGTCATTTGTATTTCCTTCCTGTTCAATTATCTTTTCAAATCTTTTGCCTGTTTTATTGGATTTTGTTCTTTTTATTGATTTATAGGAACCCTTTATTAGTCTGTTGCCTGATATGTATCAACAGATTTTAACCTTGTTCATGCTATCCCTTTCCATGTGTCATTCAGCTTATTAATATTTATGTTATGGCCCCTAGGTTTTGTATCTTACTGAGGAAGATTTTTCCAGAGTTCTCATGTTTTCTTTTAGAACTTTCATACTTTTTTTCCCCCCTTATGTTTAACTTTTTGATCCCTTTGGAATAATTCAGGGGTTTTGTGGATTTACTTTCCATTACCCATCTGCCTGTCTGCTCGTTTTTCTGTTGTGGTGTCTTGGCCAGCATCTCTGCACTGTCCAGCCCTGCTTTTGAGCTTTGTAGTCCCCTCTTGTTAGCCACTCTAGTAGAAATATTGTATTCATTTGCCCATTGGTTGCCAGCTTCTTCTCTTTTCTTTCTGAGTAGAGCTTTTAGGTAACCCTAACCCCAGACAGTTTTCCAACAAAGGTCTGTCTAGTCAAAGCTATGGTTTTTCCAAGCAGTCATGTATGGATATGAGAGTTGGACTGTTAAAGAAAGCTGAGCGCCGAAGAATTGATGCTTTTGTACTGTGGTGTTGGAGAAGACTCTTGAGAGTCCCTTGGACGGCAAGGAGATCCAACCAGTCCATTCTAAAGGAAATCAGCCCTGAATATTCATTGGAAGGACTGTTGCTAAAGCTGAAACTTCAATAGTCTGGCCACCTGATGTAAAGAAGTGACTCATTTGAAAAGACCCTGATGCTGGGAAAGATTGAAGGCAGGAGGAGAAGGGGATGACAGAGGATGAGATAGTTGAATGGCATCACCAACTCAATGGACATGAGGCTGAGCAAGCTCTGGGAGTTGGTGATGGACAGGGAAGCCTAGTGTGCTGCAGTCCATGGGGTTGCGAAGAGCTGAACACGACTGAGCAACTGAACTGAACTCAATGCCAGACAGAGAGGGGAGTCGTAATCTTTATTTGAAGGTCTTAGTTAAGTTTGAAGCCTCCAGAAGCCCTTCTCACCCAAGCATGCATGTTTCCCTTATTGCCTCTCTCATTTGTGCAGCATAGTATCACCAGCTCAGTGCCATACTTCGTTCGCATCACAAAATAACTTCTTGAACTTTCATGCCCTCCTGGTTAGGCTTTTTATCTCACATGCCCTGCCTGCCCTTTGTGCAGGTTGCTTAACTGGGGGAAGTGACCCGAACCAGAGGCAACTTTAAAACCATAGGGTATTTGCACTTTGCCTTTTTCAAAGGAGGAAAGGCTCCGCCTCAAGTGAGGCTGGCATTATTGCCGACTGTTAGCACTTAATTCATATTCTCTGATATGATTTAATGCTTTGTCATTTTCTTACTTGTGATTCCAGACTCCTTTTCAGCTCCTGCCAGAGCCGGTAGCAGTTGGGAAAGAAGGCTGTGCTCTTTGAAGAGTGAGTATGGATTTTTCACATCATAGATTGCAAAGAAAAGAAAAGAAACAGCCCTTAATGTGATGGGAGCTACTCTGTAAGCTCCCTGGCAAACTTCTGCAGGCCAGTCTGTTGGCAGGTGGGGTGTTCACTGGTTGAGTAGGTCTGGTGGGAGTGGACTGGAACCAAAAATTTTTTGTTTTGTTTTTCTTTTTCTGGCTGAGCTGGATCTTCATTGCTGTGCACAGGCTTAATTGCTCCACAGCATGTGAAATCCTCTCAGACCGGGGATCGAATCTGTGTCCTCTGCATTGGCACACAGATTCTTACCAACTGTACCCGCAAGGAAGTTCCATCCTGAATATTTTTAAAGCTCAAGATATGTATCCAACCCCCACCCCCCACTCCTCTCTCAGATACTGTGCTGGGAGCAGGGCTCTGAATCTGAAGGGAGTCAGAAGACCTGGGCCTCTGGGCAGCAGGATGCTTTCCTGGGGAGTGTAACACTTGAATCAGTCCTGAAGGCGGAGAGGAGTTCATCAGGCGGGCGGGACAGGAGAGCACTTGCCCCACACGAAGTGGGCAGCATGAGAAAGATGAGGCCTGAGACTCTGTGGGTGCAAACAGAGGTGTGAGGCCAGAAAGCTGAGTTGGGATCATAAGGGTGGTCAGCATTTACACTAGACAAGAGGCCCCAGTCCCTGGTGTGGACTACGAAGATTCTTTTGGCAGATGGTAACAACTGAATGGGGTATGACAGAGTAGCCTTCACAGAAATGGGAGCAAGGAGAGATGAGGACCCAGGCCTGGTGGGGTACTTGAGGGAAATGGGATCTGACTCATGAACTCTCATATCTGGTGGGAATGTTTCCTCCCTTGAGACATTCCTAGTAAATGTTAAGACAAAGAAATTGGTTGTAAGGGGCTTTCAGGGCCGTAACCCCCATAAAACTGCTGTCCAACACGTTAGCTATTATTCATATGTGACTCTCATGGATTTAACGATGTGATGGATGTGACCGAAGGACTGAATTTTGAATTTTATTTACTTAATTTGAGTGTAAATAGCCACATATAAACAGTGCATTTTGTCTAGACTCAGATGAGTTGGCTTCAGTACTGACACCTCCTGGCCATCGCGTGACAGGAGTGATGAGCAAGGAGGAAGAGTGAAAGATACATCAGTCTGGGAGGCCAGACTGGTGCAGACACTGTCGGCAGAAATCAGCAAGTCAGGAGAAGGAGAAGAGATGCCCCTGAGGCACTGTAGGACTTTTGCATCGTGGAGATAGTCAGGCAGGCTTTTGGAAAAGTCTGGAAGGAGGTTCTGGCAAGAAATGTTGACTTTTTGCATTTCCTGGTAGTAGTGGAGGGGTAGATATGGTGAGTTCTTCAAGGAAGACAGTGAAGAGTGTATCATGGGAGTATTCAGCACGGAGAGTAAGGAGAGCGTCATGGGAATATCCAGGGGAGAGAGGGAGCAGAGACTCTTAGGAACCAGGCCAGGCGTGCTCATAGCCGTGACTTGTTTACACATCAGGGCTGCAGAGCACAGAGGAAGAGTGGGCTCAGCTAGAGTGAAGGGGAGACGAGGCCAGGAGGAGAAAGGTGAGCATCTCACGGCAGTAATCCTAGGGTCACGCCACGCTTTCAGTGATGGACTGGACAAGCTTAACTGCTTCCTTGGAATGTTCAGTGTGGTTTTCCTCCTTAGTCGAGAAGATAGATATGACAAGGAATGTGAACTGCTTGTGTCTCTAATTATTTTCTTTCTTCAGTCCTGGGGCTTCCACACAGAGTCTTAGTGCCTTTGTGTTGTTTTTTTTTAGCTATTGATCATTACTGATAGTTTTGAGAAACTGGTTTATCTTTACAAGAGTCTAGTTTCAGAAATTAGTGTTGAGTATATGCAATAATGTTTAATAGCTGGGATTTTATACTCAGATTTCAAGAGTATATTCTTTGGAAAGAATTTTCATATTACAGAATTTAAAAAAATTATAAGCAGCACTGGTTAGTTTTTAAAAGACACCAGCAAGAATAAGGTGATAACTTGTTAACTTGTAAAGTTAGCGTGTTACTTGCTCTCAAAATACTTCTGGAGAAGTACAAAGCATGTTGAAGGGGACAGTGAACGTGCCTTTTATGTGACTGATGCACAATAAATACCTGCTTAGTAAGTGCTGAGAGAAGGCAGAGAACCAGACACACCTACAGGACTGGACTGAAACGCAGCCCATGCCGCGCACCAGTCAGGTGACCTTGGGGGCGCTTGTTAGCTTCTTTAGTCTTTATTCCTCCCTGTGAAGGTGGGAGGAGCGCTTGCTGCTCCCAGCACTGTGGGGGTAAAGTGAGGGGCTGCCTATGAGCCATCGGCACAGCACCCGGCGTGCGATGGTCGCTCAGGACTGGAGGCTGCTGCTCTTCTGTCCTTGGCTGTGGTGGGCGTGGCCATGGCCATTATTTTTGCTATTTTGTGGTTGTTCAATTGCTCAGTCATGTTCCAACTCTTTGCNAGGAGACCACTCTCTCTCCCGAAGTCACTGATTCTGTGTGCATTTGTAGGAAGGCATTTGGTTTTTCTTGGTCATTGGATTCTGATCCAGTGATGTTTTGACAGGTACAGTGATAATCACTGAAAAATGAGTTAGAAATACCAGAATCACGAACATGGCGTGGGTAGGACAGAATGTTTTTTGAATTGTCTAAAAGTGTTCATTAGTTAAGTGACAGGAAAAAAAGTTTCCAAAACTTCTGTCATTCTTAAATCATTTTCATGCTTCTTGCCCTGTTTGCACACCACCTTTAGTGGAAAGCTTGCCATCCTTGCCACAAACAATAAATTAATATAAAAAGTAAAAACGAGCACAATGCTTTACACTCTGTTCGTGAATTCTACCCTAGATACGATTGCCTGCCAAGGACTGACTCCTTTCTCTTTGTTAGAAAAGCTGAGAGGTGTGAGAATTGCAGAGCTTCTCTCCTTTGATGAAAGCAGGTTTATGGTTGAAAAGAGAGAATTTCTCATGACGTGCTTCAGTAACTTTTCATGCCGCAGTTTATTTACCAGAGAAAATCACCCCTCACACGCCCATGAATTCATCCCATGATGACGGAAGTACTGAAATCGACCTGGTTCCTCTCTGTGCCATAGGGAAACGCACTGAGATTTAACCAGGACTTCTGGAACATAGGACTACCTTCTGAGCCCCCAAGGAAGAATTCAGGGAAACTGTGCTTGTGCCCTTTATCCGCCCTCCCTTCTGGCTCCCTTTTGTTTCATTAGAGTGTGGAATTTTCCGCCTGCCAGCCAGGCTCTGATCCTTGAAAAGAAGCTAATTGAACAGAAGGGAGCTTTCATCTTTCACTCTCTCTTGTGGGGAGGTGATGACCCCTTTAGTGGGTCACCCAAGACCCACCTCTATGTTGATGAAGCTAAGACTCTGGCTGCTTAGAGGCCATTGCCCTTGGAGCACTCCAGCACAGCAGGAGTGCTGTGGGGCCAAGACGCCTATGGGACCCCTGACGTGGAGAGACCAGAGTGGTGTGCCCCCCTCAGTAGGCACCGTGGACCTACACACACAAATTCCATGTTTCTTAAGTCAAAGTGAAGCAGAGGGCGCAGCTCTGCGATGTGTCCCATAACCGTGGATGTGGCTGCAAACAGAGGTGTGACTGTTCCACCCAAAGGCTGTTTCTACCAACTAACCATGGAAACCAGCCTCTGTGCTGCACAGTCCCTCACACCCAAGTTCCTCAGACCATCATGGAGAAAGCTTGATCTTTCAAGAGAAAATTAATGTCATTGCAAATAATTGACTTTTTTGAGTTAAAACTCATGTGGTTTAGACTTCACCATTTTAAAGCATACATTTAATTGGTTTTAATATATTCACAGTATTGTGAATTGCCACCATCTAATTGAGAACATTCTCAGCTCCCCTCAAAAGAATCCCCATACCTGTTAACAGGTGCTCCCTGTTTTCTCTCTTCATCCCCTGGCAACCAGTAATCTGTCTCTTTGGATTTTCCTGTTGGTGACATTTTTGTGTCTGGCTTCTTGCACTTTTCAAGGCTCACCCGTGCTGCAGCATGTATCTGTACATCATTCATTGTGATGACTGAATAGTGGTCCATGGTATGGTTTATACCACATGTGATTCATCCAAATGGACATTTGTGTTGGTTCCACTTTTCGACTATTATGAAGAATGCCTCATCGTATAGAATTCACTTTTATTAACAAGTGAAGTTCAGTGAAGTGAAAGTCACTCAGTCGTGATCGGCTCTTTGTAACCCCATGGACTGTACAGTCCGTGGAATTCTCCAGGCCAGAATACTGGAGTGGGTAGCCTTCCCAACCCGGGGATCAAACCCAGGTCTCCTGCATTGCAGGCAGATTCTATTAACAAGTCATACCACCGAAATTCAGAGAGGCCCCACAGAGAACACTCAGCCCCTTATTTCACCCCACAGAAGCATGTGACTGTAAAGCCTGCCCCGGCCTGTCACTCCACTCAGAGCTGTAGCAGGAGGATGAACAGAATGTTCTTTATTTCATGAACTCGGCCACACAGGCCAAGAAGAAACCCCAGTTGGCTATTGGATGAAAATCCTGGAAATCCTTGCGGCTTATGCCGGGTGGTGTTGTGGCATGGGGGCTGTGATTACAGTATTAGAACCTGTAATACCACTGCAGAGAGCTGCCCAAGTTCCTCTGAGTGGCTCTCCCAACCCCAGCTAGACGCAAGGCCTGTTTCCTTCGAGTCACCTCACCATGAGTGACGCTGACACAGTGGTTGTCATAGGATGGGCAGCTTTACGTCAGTCCCCATGTTCCTTAACCACAGCTACTCCTCCAAAGGCCTTCAGTCACTCAGCTGCCCGTGACGGCCGCCTGTAGGTTCCCCCTGCAGACCTGGCTTAGTTAATTTTCAGGATCGCGACATGAATAGGAACAGCAGGCAGCACAGGTAACTGCTGTTGCTGCTGCTTAGTCGCTCAGTGAGTCTTTGTGACCCCCTGGACTGTAGCCTGCCAGGCTCCTCTGTGCGTGTGATTCTCCAGGCAAGAATACTGGAGTGAGTTGCCATGCCCTCCTCCAGGGGATCTTCCCCACCCATGGATGGAACACGGTCTCCTGTGGCTCCTTCATTGCAGGTGGGCTCTTTACCGCTGAGCCACCAGAGGAGCCTGCAGAGCTAGCTGGGCATCCCCAAGACCCTGAGCCTCCCCGCCGAGCGAGCGTGCGGGTGCGAGGAGGGCCTCTCAGGTTCCCTCTGTCCCCGGACTTCCCTCTGGGTCTCCTGAGCCCCTCAGGGCCCCGCAGCAGTGCCCCCAGTGGGCCACAGCCAGGCTTGGCAACAGCTCTCTCTGGGTCTAAGTGTCCCTGGAGCGTGGCCGGCACAGTCCCACAGTGATGGGGACTGTGGGTGCTCCTGCAGGAGGCACTACGTGCTTGGCCGAGAGAGTCCACAGAGAGCCATGCTGAGGATGCCGTGGCCACTGTGGGTGACATCAGGGGCCACTCTTTTTTTCATTGTATAAACTGTCAACACTGTTCATGGGATGAAGAAAACTAACATTTTAAAAGATTTTTGTTTTCCCAAAGAAACTCAGTTGTGCAATCAAGAAACCATATACGTAAGAAAGAAGCAGATAAGAATTAGAAAAAAAGAAATAAACTGATGTTTCATATGGTTTGATTGTGTACATAGAAAGTCTGAAATAATAATGATATCTGTAGATTATTTATTAGAATTCAAAAGTGAATTTGGCAAGATTGCTAAATACAAGATAAGTTAACAGGGACTTCCCTGGCAGTCCAGTGGTTAAGACTCTGTGCTTCCACTGCAGAGGACATGGGTTCGATCCCTGGTCCAGGAACTAAAATTCCACATGCTATACAGTGGAATTAAAAATAAATAAATTTTAAAATGAATAAATAAATAAAGATATTTCAGGACTCTTGGCTTGAGATAAAGAAAGTCCAAAACCTTGCATTAGTCAATATGGTGATGTATTAAAAGAAAATCAGTTTTATTCTCATTTCATAGCAACAAACAAATAGAGCATTTAAAGTCTTTACTGATACCATTTGCCATAAGGAAAGAAATAGTGCTATATTTTACAACATGAATGATCCTTACAAACATAGTATCAAGTGGAAGTAGTCAAATACAAATAACTTACTGTATGATAAAGTCCTATAGCATGAAAAACCCTCTTGTTTGAAGGGGAACTAGTGGTCACCTTTAGGAGGTAAAGTATCTATGATGCTAGTCGTAGTCTAGACCCTGATCTGGGCGGCAGATGGTGGGCTCATCCACTTTGTGCAGATTCATCAGGCTGTACACTTATAATAAGTGTGCCTTTCTGTGTTCTTTATACTTCCATGGAAAACAACAGTGAAGGATGTGGAGAAACTAGGTCCCTCATATTTTGCTAGTGGGAATGTGAAATGATGCAGCCATTTTGGAATACAATCTGGGAATTCCTCAAAAGGTTAAAAAAAAAAAANAGGAATGAAGTACAGATACATTCTATATTCTATAATGGATGAACTTGAAAACATGTCAAGTAAAATATATCAGACACAAAAGGCCACATATTGAATAGACCCATAGAGACTTGAAGTGAATTAGTGGATGCCAGGAGGCGCAAGGGGAGGGAAATGGGAAGTGAATGATAATGGGTATGGATTTCTTTCTCTTTTTTTATTGTGGTAAAATATACACAATACAGAATTTACCATTTTAACTGCTTTTTAAGTGGGTAGTTGAGTTTCTTTTTGATGGAAATGTTCCAGGATTAATGGTGATGGTTGTATAACTTTATGAACACTAAAAACTCATCAGTTATACCATTTAAAAGGGTGAATTTTAGGGTATATAAACTGCAACTCTATAAAAAGAAATGAATATTCAACATCCTTGTTATTAGGGAACATGCAAATCAAAACCTCAGTGATACATTAGACACACATTAGGATAGGTGTTAGTTTTTTAAAAAATGAAAAATAGCAAGTTTTGGTGAGTATGTAGAGAAGTTGGAACCCTTGCGCTTTGCTGGTAGAAATGTAAAGTGGTATAACTACCATGCAAAAGTTTAGGGGTTCTTCAGAAAGTTTAACACAGAATTACTCTGTGTGTGTGCATGTGCATGCACGCTGTCATGTCCAGTTGTTTGCAACCTCATGGACTGCAGCCCGCCAGGCTCTTCTGTCCTTGGGATTTCCCAGGCAAGAATACTGGAGGGGGTTGCCATTTCTTCCTCTAGGAGATGTTCCCAACCCAGGGATCGAACCTGGATCTCCTGGCTTGCAGGCAGATTCTCCTACACTGCTGAGCCACTGAGGGAGCACCATCAGAATTACTGTATGATCCAACTATTCTACTTCTGGGTATATACATCAAAGTATTGAAAGCAAGGACTTAAACAGATCCTTATTCACCAATGTACATAGCAGTGTTATTCATAATTGCCAACAGAATGGAAATAATCCAAATGCCCATCAACCGGTAAATGATTAACAAAATGTGTTATATACATACAGTGGGATATTATTCAACCTTACAAAGGAAGAAAATTCTGATGTAGTGCAGAAAATGGATGAATTCTGAAAGCATTATGCTAAGTGAAATAATCCAGTCACCAAAGAACAGATATTATATGCTTCCACTTACATGGCTGTCATATGTGTTACAAAATTTTCCATGTTTTTCCCTTGAATTTTGGCAAATGGTATATTTGAAGGACAGAATCTTTTTTATATAATACTGAAACTGCCATTTATTGGCTACTTCCTGTGTGTTGGGCACTGAACAAAACTGTAACGGCTTATCTCATTAAAAAAAAAATTTTTTTTTGGATCGTCTCTTTCAGTCTTAAGCATATCCTCCGTAGAATGCAATAGTTTTCCATATTGTAGATGAGGAAATTGAATTTCACGATCATATAGCCAAAAAATAAATGAGCTAGGATATAAATGAGTGAACAAATTCATGCTACCATATCATGACTTAGAACTTTGAAATATGCATATTTTGTCATAAAGAGATCTGTTAAGCTAGCCAATTTTATTGTATCTTTACTGTTTTGAGTAGGCATTATATTCATTGAAAAAGTACTAAAAAGAACATGATAAGTCTCCCTCCCACCATTATTCCCTCTCCACCTACCTACTTGTCAAGAGTATTTCATACCTCCGCTCCAGATTCTCATCTTAATAGCATCTTGTATATGATCCCATGCTTTTTGTATGCAGGTACAAGTAACTATAAATATTTATCTTCATCTCCCTCTCCCTTTATTTTATACAAAGGGTTTAAAGCTGATCCACTTAGGCTATTTGCTATTGCATATCTTGGCCACCTCTTTGGTACAAAGTATACCACAAAGTCAATCTCTGATTGAATTAATTATCTTGCATCTTGGAAGGATTCTTCATACACAGTATTCAATTTGTTTAGATGGTAATTTCATATTGAAATCATTTCCAGGCCAAACTCCAGCACTGCCAAGTCTTATGTAACTCAGAGAAGCTGATCTTTCAACCAACTGCCATATGTTGTAAGGAGTAAAACCAGAGAACAGATAAGATAATTCTTAAGAAACAAGTTCTTACTTCCAAAGTCTGTAGGAAAAAATATATTTGGAATGGAAGGCAGAGGAGGGCATATGACTTCTATTGAGCTTATGTACCATAGTGGAAATAATGTCTGCAAAATCAAATGTGTGTTACCATAAATTCTGCATCACAATGAAAATGCACACTTTTTTGTGGTTTAATTTTTTGTCAATTAAAATCCAATTCTTGAGGACAATCAGCTTCTTTGAAACCACAATATAACTAAATTTGAGAAAGATTCTGTTTGGCCAGCCCTGGTCTGTAAGTGATTCCCTGGACCCAGGAAAGGGACCAAGTTTCCAGAGCTCTGAAGACAAGGGCTAACACCCAAAATATGGCCTCATCTTCCACTCCACATTCATTGGCCAGGCAGCCATCAAAAGCAAAGGCCACATCTCCCAATACCTGGCAGACAAATACTGTATCACCTTATAAACTGATTGCTTCTCTGAGGTGCCCTCAGCTGTATTTCTGGAGAAACTTCAAGAGCAAGTCGAGGAGCAGCTGTCCTTCTGTGAGACTGAAGAGGTGCCCTGCAGGAATCTGGATGTTGTGATAGAGATAATTGTTCATGCAGAGGAAGCCGAGGCTGAGATTACTAGGAAGCTGGAGAAACAGGAGAAGAAATGCTTGAAGAAGAAAAAGAAGGGCTGGTTGCAGTTCCCCTCACATCTTTGGAAAACTGCAGCAGGGCTCAGGAGGAGTGCCAGGAGACGAGCGCAAGACCGAAGCCTCAGGAGGCCCGTTTGGAGACTAGAATGGAAGCGTCATCTGTGTCTTTCTCCAAACCCAAGAGAAAGAAATCCTCTTCCAAGGAGGAGCTGGTTAGTAGTGATCTTGAAGAGACAGCTGGCGGTGGAAGTCTTCCCAGAGGAAGAGATCTTTCCCAATAGAGGAACCAGTTAGTGACCCTGAAGGGTCAGGAAACAAGAGTGTTCCCAAGGAAAAGGGGGAAATTCTCCTCCAGGGAGCAGCTGTAACCGGTGGAGCTGAAGAGGCTGCTGCCAGCAAGAGCATCAGCTGCAAGGGATGAGAAAGTTCCTAAAAGCTGTCCCAGGAAGACTAGAATGGATGTTTCACCGACAGGTCAGGCCCATGGAGCTGTTTCATAACCCATCCCCTGTGTCCCAATGAAAACAAATTCCCAAGAATAGATAAATAAATAAGGCTAAGACTCAAACGCAGAGATTTTGTTGGTTGAAATCAGCTTGCTCAGATAGATAGAATCACAAACAGGCAAATGTGTTTCTCACAGAGAGGCAGTCACTGGAATCACTCACGGCGACAGCTGTGAGGTGTGTGGAGTCTTGAGACAACCAGGAATTCAGACTTTGCCTGTCAGTCTCAGATTGTCCTCTCTTCCCATGCAGGGATGTGTGGGTGTGGAGTAACCCCTCCACCAGCAATGGCAGCCTTGATGACAGAGTCTGATTCCTCATCTCCACAAATAAATAGCAAGTTGCAGGTGACAAGAGAGAATGCACTTTATCTTTAAGTCTTTTGATGCATTTCCTACCAATTAAAGTACCTCTGTGGTAAGGTCTTCCAGGCCAGCTGCACTGCGCCCTGCGGGACTCAGGCCCACGAGTCCACGGCTGCTTGGCCCAGATTTCAGGCGTCAGTGAACATGGCCCACCAGGAGCTGCCAGCCAGCTCTCCGCAGGGGAAACCACGTTTGTCTTGGCCTCTCCAGAGTCCTTCGCAGCCCTACCACCAGCCGTTTTGAATTCTCCTGAAACTCAGCTGAGCAAAGCACACACCCGTGAGGTCTCACAGCCTTCTTTGCCCTGCGATTCAAACTGCTAGAAATACGTATTAACAGAGGGTTATTGCATGCCATGCTTCTTAAGAAAATCTCCCCTTTTCCCTTCCTGATAGCGTGCTTAGAAACATACCAGAATATTCAGGTAAGGTACTTTCTGGAATGGCCTGACTTAGTGGTCCTCGAGGGTGACTGTGTAGAGGACGAGGGCTGGGAGAATCGTTGCTCTTATTTCGAAGGAAAGCTGTACAGAGTCCGCCTCCCGAAGCTGGTTCTCTGGCCCTCGCTGACTTTGATTTTGCCCGTATTTTCCATTCGCAGGTACTGGCGGAGGACGCTGGGCATGCAGGTCCGCTATGTGCGCCACGAAGACTATCAGTTCTGCTACTCCTTCCGCGGCAGGCCTGGCCACAAACCTTCCATCCTCATGCTCCACGGGTTCTCTGCCCACAAGGACATGTGGCTCAGCATGGTCAAGGTGGGGTGCTAGAGCCTTCCCTCCTCAGAGCGTGTCACTCAGTAAAAAAAAAGAGAGGGGTTCTACTTAAATATGATGTCATCAGCAGTGGTAGAAAGCAGAGGGAACCCAGTATAATGGCTCAAAGCACCCTAAACTAGTGTAGTATATTATTCAGATCGTTTTATCAGACAGAACTTACTGAGCTGATTGTTATTTATAAAATCAGTGCCTCACTAATGATTTCACCTTATGACTATTTCTTTGGAAAGTTTCTGATACTCTGCTTCATATTCGGACTGTCGTGACTATCAAAGGCTGGGTTTTGAAAAGTCACTTCCGTATACTCCAAGAGTCCCCTCTTCTTTCCTTCTCTGCTTCTCCTTCTCTCTCCCCATCTCCTCCTTCTCTCTTCCTTCCATTTCTGCTTTCTCTTTTCCTTAGCGCTTCAGAGAAGCAGTCTTGATCTGACAGCTTTCTGGGATGGTTTCTCAAATCACTCACTTTCTGTCCTGGTTTATTTGGTTGTGTCAACTTGCTTTAGTTGGTAAAAGTGAACAGCTGGTGAAGATGGGGGCTGGGAGAGGTCTGGCAGAGAAGGACCCCAGGCTCCCAACTCAAGCAGGACCTGACTAATCCCAAGCGTGCTCTACATTAGGACGAAAAGGCTCACACATCCCCTAGTTTCTTATTTCCAAAGTTCAGTATGAGGACAGTCATCATGCTTTGATGAACCTCTGACTTCCTCTTCATCTTTCATATAACTGGTTAGTTGTTTATTGATAGCTGATATATCTCGAATCCCTAGTTAAATGTGGCATATATTTAAATGGAAGAAGGTGTTTAGGATAAAAATACCTAAGGAATTAGATCTTAATGTAAAAAAAAAAAAAAAAAGAAAAGAGTTGAGACCATAGGGTGATCAGACATGATTCTTAGGAGAAATGTTTCTCCTGGGGGCTCTGGAGCTGGGCGGGGCTCTAGGAGAACAGAATCACCCAGTGTATTAATGGTTGCAAGTTGGTGGCTGCGAGACTGGGATAAGCATAGAAGGGGTGAGGGAAAGGAGAAGGAAGCAGGGCCTGCCAACTGGTGTCAGGAATGAGCGAAGGATGCAAGCTGCTCCCTGACCTCTGCTCTCCCCTTTCCAGTCATCCCGAGGCCTCTCCCATTGTGTATTAGACTGTGGGGTCTTCTGCTCTCTGTAAGGCTCCTGGCAGTGTTTATTCATGTCAGATGTTACTAGGGGAAGACACGGGACAGTTTAGGTTCCTTCCTCCCCAGCGGGGAGGCTGTCCAGGTCGCTTGGTAAGTTGCGGGAGCCTCCCCAGAAACATGGGCAGACAGGTTCTGACATCACATTCTGACTCTCTGGGCCTGTGTGTCCCCAGTTCCTCCCGAAGAACCTGCACCTGGTCTGCGTGGACATGCCAGGGCATGAGGGCACCACCCGCTCCTCACTGGATGACCTGTCCATAGATGGGCAAGTCAAGAGGATACACCAGGTAAGCAAGGAGGCTCCACCAAAAAACTGCCCAGGTGGGTCTTGCGCACCGTTGCATCCTCAAGTCTGAAGAAGAGTCAACATGGGTTCCGTTTTGACTCATAATTGCAAATAAAATGGCAGTAGCCCAGTGGTATCCTCAGTCAGCTGTAGAGGGCCAGGGCTTATTGCTGACTTCTTTAAACCTATTATAACTGTTTCTGGAGAAATACAATCTCATTTGCTCAACTCTTCAAAAACAGAGTTTAGAATTCCTCAAGACCGTTTATTTTTTTAGAGTGTATTTTTTTGGTTACCAGCTGCTTGATGACGGTAACAGCATGTCTGCCTAGTTGTGGAGGATGGGGAGGGTGATCTTTTCATTTTGTTCTGATTTAGTATCTTTCTTCAGCCCTGTCTGACTGAGCTTCCAAAGTCATGGGGCTCACGAACCATTTCAAAATTTAATGGTTCACACCCTTCAAGTTGACATTACATATTTTCTCCATTCAAGGATGTTTATTTAATGTCTGCCCCTCTCCTCTCTTTAAACTGTGTATTATTTGGAAGCAAGGAACCTTGTTTCTTTGACCTTTCACTGTATCCTGAGCAGCTGCCATGGTTGCTTGTACGTAATAGATATCCAATAAATATTTTTAGATGAATGAGTAGATGTAGGGGATAGTTGATTGAATGGTTGGATAGAAGGAAAGTTGGATGGATGGTTGGATGAATGGTCGAATGGTTGAATAGATGAATGGATAGATAGTTATATGAATGGATGTTTGGATGGTTGAATAGATGGGTGGATAGCTGTATGAATGGATGGGTGAATGGTTGGGTAGACGGATAGATAGTTACATTAANATGGTTGGATGAATTGTCGAATGGTTGAATAGATGAATGGATAGATAGTTATATGAATGGATGTTTGGATGGTTGAATAGATGGGTGGATAGCTGTATGAATGGATGGGTGAATGGTTGGGTAGACGGATAGATAGTTACATTAATGGATGTTTAGATGGATGGGAAGTGCTGTAAATTATAGCCAGTCAGCAAACTATGGCCTGTGGGCTTCATTTGATCTGCCACTGAGTTTTGTAAGCTGTTTATTGGAAGACAGCCACAGTCACCCATTTACATGTTGCCTTTAGCTGCTTTTTGCTACAGCAGGAGAGTTGAATAGTTGCAGCAGAGATAATAGGCACACAGAGCAGAAAATATTTACTCTTGGGATCTTTATTTTAAAAATTTGCTGGCTCATGAATTTGAAGGATCTTTGTTGATTTTACACTTAAAAATGACCCCTCAATAACCTATGTCAGGTAAAGAAGAGTACATGTACGTAACAGGGCTCATCTGGATAATCTAGTAGATTTCAGATCCCCTTTCATCAATAGCCCTTTTCTGCTTGTCCCCATAGGAAGTACAAAAGTTTTCAACTCTGGAATCCCCATTGTCATTGTCCACAGTTGTATAACCAAGCCCCTTTCTCATTTCCCTTTCTAGTTTGTAGAATGCCTCAAGCTGAACAAAAAGCCCTTCCACCTGGTAGGCACCTCCATGGGCGGCCACGTGGCTGGGGTGTATGCTGCTTACTACCCATCCGATGTCTGCAGCCTGTCCCTTGTGTGCCCTGCTGGTGAGTTGTAAGACTCAGATCACCCTGCGAGTGATGTGGACGCAGAGGGACCTGAATCTCTGAAGAAGTCAATGGCGATTTCTGCTGTGACTGTCTTTCTAGAATCATCTTTTTGACAATATTGTAGAGATACTAAAAAAGTTTGCCTTAGTGGTACAATCAAGCAATAGTTGCATAACCATAATTGTAACTATATTGAGCTTTAAAATATAGAGCCAGCTTTGTCCCACAGAGAATCGGAGGTGGTTATTTAAAAAGTGTATAAAACTTCACAGCATGTAAATACTTTGAAGTATAATGATAATATTAACATCTAACATTTATTGAATTTTTATGAGCTAAACTCTTTATATGGATTTAATCCTTGCCATAACCTTGTGAGGTCAAAGTGCTGTTATTATGCGTCTTTCTGTTTTGGCTGAAAACTCAGAGATCTTTTTTCATTGTAAGATTCTTTTTTTTAAATCAACAAACTTTGGTGTCTGATCTTAAATGTGTTCATGTCTACTTGATCTGTAACATGTCCTCAGAAATTATGATCTGAAGTTGGATTTTTTTTTTAATTTTTAAAATATGGAACATTTCATGAATTTGCATGTCATCCTTGCACAAGAGCTATGCTGATCTGAATCTGTATTGTTCCAGTTTTAGCATATATGCTACTGAGATGAAGACTAAAATTGGATTTAAAACTTATATACACATATATGTATATAAATCTTCATACTTGANCATGTCTACTTGATCTGTAACATGTCCTCAGAAATTATGATCTGAAGTTGGATTTTTTTTTTAATTTTTAAAATATGGAACATTTCATGAATTTGCATGTCATCCTTGCACAAGAGCTATGCTGATCTGAATCTGTATTGTTCCAGTTTTAGCATATATGCTACTGAGATGAAGACTAAAATTGGATTTAAAACTTATATACACATATATGTATATAAATCTTCATACTTGAATTTATGTTAATGAGAAAGATGTTTCTCTCTTTTTCCTTCTCTTGCTTCCCTCTTCATCCCTGGTAATTTACTGGAGTATGGTTTACACATAGTAAATTGTTCAGATTTTCAGTACCTATCTCAGTAGCTTTTTACATATGTAATTATTATCAAGATAAGGATAGTATGCCCATTTTATAGTTGCACATTATGTTAGTGCTGGAGCCAGGATAGGAACTGGCCCTAAGCTATCTGACTCCAGAACCCAAGCTGTGGTTTTTGGAGAAGTCCTTTCATATTCACTACCCCTTTTATATGACTCATATCCATTACCTTCTTTACCCACTAGAACCTGACCATGAACTGAACTTGTGCACCTTCTTCTGAAACATAACTAAATTTATCTTTGAAACCTTTCAACTCATTCAGAAAGTTAACTTTTCAGGTCTGTTAAGCTCGTTGAAATTGAAGGCAAGTTCCCCAAGGGTTTTCCTTATCCCAAGCACTGTGTCTGAAGTCATTTGATCATATAGTGATACAGTCTGAGAATTGGAGGGCACTTACCAGGTGTTCCAGTGGTAAGACTCTGTGCTCCCAAAGCAGAGGGCGTGGGTTCAATCCCTGGTTGGGAAACTAAGATCCCATATGTTGTACAACTCAGCCAAGAAAAAAATGAAGAATTGGAGCCCCTCTGGAATGTCAGATTTTAAATCACTTATGGAAGTTCAGCTCTAACTGACTAACTGACTTTTTTGAGTGTATATTCATTTGCCCAGAGAAGAGTTTTATACCTGAGTTTCCATTAGAAAGTTAGAATTGAATCTGTTTGTATGCAAAAATGAAAAGATACACTTTTTTTAAATTTTGAAATAATTTAAAATTTATAGAAATGTTGCAAAGATAGTACCCTTCACCCAGTTCTCTCCTTTAACAGCTCACATAGTACAGCATATTTGTCACAACCAGGAAACCAACATGGGTGTATTACTATTAACTAAAATCAGGCTTTATTTAGATTTCATTAGTTTTTCTACAATTGTCCTTTTCTGTTGCAGGATCCAATTCAGGATTACCACATGACATTTAGTTTAGGATTATTTTTAAAGCAAAANCTATTTGGGGCCGTGACCATCAGAAAATCTTAGAAACCCAGAATGATTTTAGTCCAAGATTGGGACCCTGAGATTTTCTTATAAGTAAAATATTTCTCTCTCTCTTTCTCCTTCTCTGACTCTTTCTTTGTCCCTCCGCACTCCCTTTTTCCCCTTGCCCCTCCTTCTTTGGTATTCATCATACAGATCTCGTTTTTGTTGGATTGTTGTTGTTTATTCTCTAAGCCATGTCCAACTCTTGTGGCCCCAAGCACTGTAGCCTGCCAGGCTCCTCTGTCTATGGGATTGCCCCAGACAAGAATACTGGAGTGGGTTGCCATTTCCTTCTCCAAGGGATCTTCCTGACCCAGGGATAGAACGTGAGTCTCCTGTATTGGCAGGTGAATTTTTTACCACTGAGCTACCAGGGAAGCTTTTTTGTTGGATTACTACTTTCAGTTAGCTGCAGAATATTATTTTCAAGACTTGTAGCTGGTAGCAAAGCTGTATTGTGGGACCACTCTGTACCTTCGTTAAGAGAGTTTTAAAAATGGTGCATATTTGGAAAATACTTATTCATTACAAAGTTTATTTCAACGAAGATGAGGTAGTATTGTGTTATCCTGCTCTGAAATAAAACTGCCCGAGGTGATGTTTTTAGTTGGTATTTTGGTGTAGCATAGAACTCATATATAGTTCCTTAATTCATAGTCTGAAATGACTGGCAGCCCAAGAACAAAGGATTATCATCTGGTGGCTAAGGCATGTCTCAGACTAGACTGACAGGGACCAGGCTAACCTGATAAACCTGCTAATCCAAGGCCAGTGATTGATGGCACAGCATAGATAAAAAGGTGAACAGGGCTAGGTTCTTTCCTCCAACTTTGAATTGAGAAGTACTGGAAAAAAGTGTATATCAACAGGAGCAGAGGCTGGCAGTCATGATGTAGTGAGGCCATGATGGGCCACGTACAGGCAGAAACTATGAGTAAGTCTTTGCAGTTGGCCAGCTGTGGAGTAGAAAGTGAGAAGATCAGTTAGTAGCAGGCCCAGAAAAAGCAGAAACGTGAGCAGGGGATGAGCACAGGATGAGCACTTGGATACTGGGCCTGGAAAGGACGTCTTCACAAACTCAAGTTGCTTTATTCTGTAATGTACTCTTATGCTCATCCACACTCACTCTTGGGTGGGCTTGGGTCCCAGCTTTTCTAGTAGCTCAATGATGGGTTCCTCAGGGAGTTCCTGAGTGTGTCATTATTATAATAGAACTTTCTGTACTTGATGTGACTAGAGAGCATCTCTGTGCCCAGCAGCTGACAGAGCCTGACCAAATCATGCTTCTCTCTTCTGTCATCACAGACTCCGGTGAGAGTGTTGGCATGAAACTATCTCTGCCACTAAGTGTGAGAGCTTCGGTAGGTTTTTAAAACCTTCTAAAGTCTTCAGTTTCTTCCTCTGTGAAAATTAGGCTGTTATTCTTCTATACCACAGATCTGTTCTTTCGACTAGGCTTGTGAGGTGTACTTACTGAATTCCATTGTTCTTTATATAAGATCCAGATAGAAGCCTAATTGTTTATAATTTTTCAGGTTTATAATTTTTCACATAGGCAGGCACCTTTTCACAATTTTGAACTGTGTCTGAAAAACCAGCTGAAGAGTTTGGTAGACCAAACTGTCTTTCAAAAACCAAGACAGATGTCTAAATCAAAAATGCTGTGGCATGTAATGTTTTAATGTCTTGTGATCAAATTCCTAAGATCCAAGACCCAAGAAGAGGGTAAATCCCTCCATGTGAAGTGAGTGGCATGTAGTCATTGCTGCAGATTCCACCAGCTTTTCTTATCCAGGCATTTTGTCTATCTCAGGCTTTTCATACCAACTTGCTAAGACCATACATATGTCGTGCATCCCTCTGATATTGATAACTCACCTGTTCCCTGTATACAGAGACCATTTGGTAAGACCATTTGGTAAGTGTCATAGGGCTCATTGATGAATTTAACTGAGATACTCGAGTCCAGAGTTGGCTGTTTATAATAGCCAGTAGATTTCCAGTAGAGTCAAACTGTGAGTTTCCCTGATCAGAGTAGATAATATTTATGGAATACTTGCTGTGTGTCAGGTGCTGTGGTTTGTGCTTTAACATTTAACTCTCAGATTGAACAAGGGGAAGAACCAGTCTTGTCGTCCTTGTCCAGAGATGAAACTGCAGTTGGAGAGGTTCAGTGATGCACCCAGGTTCACATAAAAACTAAAAAACTTTGCTAGATAACATTTGAAGCCTTGTAATGTTGTATGGCATAGAATCTGAGCATAAAGCTCAATACGTAAGTCAAGATGTTGCTGTTCAGTCGCTCAGTCGTGTCTGACTCTTTGCGACCCCCATGGACTGCAGAATGCCATGCTTCCTTGTCTTCCACTATCTCCTGGAGCTTGCTCAGGTTTATGTCCGTCGAGTGGTGGTGCCGTCCAACCATCTCATCCTCTCCCACCCTGTTTTCCTTCTGCCTTCAATTTTACCCAGCATCAGGGTCTTTTCCAATCAGTTGGCTCTTTGCTTCAGATGGCCAGTGTATTGGAGCTTCAGGCCAAAGTACTGGAGTTTCAGCTTTAGCATCATTCCTTCCAAAGAAATCCCAGGGTTGATCTCCTTCAGAGTGGACTGGTTGGATCTCCTTGCAGTCCAAGGTTCTCTCAAGAGTCTTCTCCAACACCACAGTTCAAAAGCATCAATTGTTGGGCCCTCAGCCTTATTCACTCCATTATCTGCTGCATTAGTGCCCTATTTATGGTCACTTAGGTCATTTTCAGTTTTTTGTCACTAAAACCACACCTTGATGTGGATCGTTATACATGTGTGTTTGCAGTGTGAGAGCATATCTGAAGGGTCAGTTCTTGGATGTGGAATAGCTTGATCAAAGGCTTTGTGCATTTTAAAATTTTGCCAGGCTTTGTCAGATGGCTCTGTTAGTTTGCTAGGCCTGCTGTAACCAAGTACCACAAATGGGGAGGCTTAAACAACAGAATTACGTTGGCTTCCAGTTCTGGCAACAGATTCCCTGGGGGCTTTCCTGGTGGCTCACATGGTATAGAATCTGCCTGCAAGGCAGGAGAGCTGGGCTCAACCCCTGGGTCGGGTAGATCCCCTGGAGAAGGAAACGGCAACCCACTCCAGTATTCTTGCCTGGAGAACTCCAGGGACAGAGGAGCCTGGTGGGCTACAGTCCGTGGGGTTGCAAAGAGTTGGACATGACTGAGCGACTAACATTGTAACACCAGTTCTGGAGACTATGAGTCCAAGACCCAGGCCGCAGCAGACTGGTTCCTTGTGGGAGCTGGGAAGCAGAGCCTGTTCCCTGCCTTTCCCTGAGCTCCTGGGAGTTTGCTGGGGAACTTTGGGGTTCTGTGCCTTGTAGACGCCTCACCCTGACCTCTGCCTTCATCTTCACATGATGTCGTCCCGGTGCCTGTACATCTCTGTGTTTAAACCTCTCATTTTTGTAAGACACCAGTTATGATAGATTAGGGGTCCACCTACTAGATTAGGAGTTCACCCTGCTCCAGTATGACATCATCCTAAGTAATTAGGTCCACGATGACCCTGTTTCCCAGTAAAGTCACATTTTGTTAGAACTTCAACAATCCATCCATAATAAACCTGCCAATGAAACACTGACTTACACTTCAGAAACCCCCTTTTTGTTTGCAGCCGTTCTTTAGAAATCATGTCTTACTGAATGTGCTTGAAAAGTTTAAAACAAGAGGTAGTGGTGGGAAATGGAGCCTTTACAAGGCCCGCAGGCAGACAGAATTACAGTGTCTGTCAAAGGGTGCCTGGTCGTCTCACGCTGTTGACCGTCGTGAGAAGCTGTGGGAGCAAGGCTGTGCCTGTTGAGAGAGCGCCCCTGTGGACGCGGAGGTGAAAGCCACCATTGTGAGCCCTGGGAAGACTGCACATGCCCACCGCGTGTGTGGTGTGAGCACAGGCAGGAAGTCAGGCTGCACCTCAACTGCCCACGACTGTGGGAGGCCCAGGAGAGGAGACTGGGGAGAAGCCAGGTCTGTACCCCCAGCGCAGGGGGCAGGAAGGGCAGAGGCGCCGGTGTGCAGCCATCTCAACATCAGCCAGGCACCGAATGCCCAGCGCGGGAACCAGGGCATCAGGAGGAGGGAGGGCTCATGTGCCCCCTTCACAGCAGCCAAGGGACTGAAAGCAGCTTTGTGGACGCCTGAGCGGAGACGCGGGACCCAGGCGGGGCCAGCAGGCGGTCATTCAGTCAGAAACCAGAGCTGGGACAATGACGGCCTTTCTTCATCTCAAATCCCCAAGGTGACGTGGGCTCTCAGGGACCAACAGGGAGAGGCAGATCGCGTAGTGCTCCCCGTCAGCTGTTCCTTCCTGTGTTTTCTCAGCCCAGGGTGCCCTGTGCTCTGCTCACCCCACTTCCTGGAGAGCAGCAAATCTTGGTATTACCAGTCTGCGTTGAGGAGAATAAAGCTCAAAAGCAGACAGTGCTTGAATTTGTTGGGATTTTACTTTCAGCCTTAAGGCCGGAGCAGAGGGGCTGCCTTGTCTGGTTTGGGGGGGTGAGGTGAAGGTGAAAGTGGTGAAGCCAAGGAGGCGAATATAAATCTGACCCTGAAGGAGGAGAAAGTCAGTTGACTGAGTTGGGGTAATAGCAAGGTGTAACCCAGGTGAAAATGAAAGGGAGTTTGAAAACCTGGGAAAGTGGTGGGCTTCGCATGGGAAAAACATTGGCTGTTATTCACACACTTCAGGGTCTGAAGTCACACAGCTCGGGGATCCCCTGAGGGCCTTCAGGACCTAGTCCTCTGGTTTGTGATAATTCGTGTCCGCCTCTTGCATCTCTCCTGTGTGGCCTCCCCACAGCTTGGCCTCCCCTGGACCAGCTGCAGGTTGCACTCTGCTGGCCCAGCCCGATCACGTGCCTGTCCTTAATACAGCCCCAGGCTCCCCACTGCCCTCAGACTGAGACTCCCAGCACGGCCAGATGTAAGGATCCGCCCTCCCCGCTCACGCGGCTGTCCCTTGCACACGCCATCCTCCCACCCTTGTGCTGTCGCTCTTCCACGATCCCCCTCCCCTGTGGCTCCTCAGCTCCCAGGGTCCTCCCCCATCAGAGTCTTCGCCACCTCGTGCTGCACTTGTCTGCGTTCCAGTCTGGCTTCCCCACCATACCAGGGCATCCTCAGAGCAGGGCCTGTGTTTCCAGCGCAGTAACACTGCAGCAGCACACCTCCTGCCACCGAGCTGCAGAGTGAAACGTGAGGCACGTGGTTACTTCCATCAGAGAGCCACAAGCCCAACACCAAAGTGACTTGGTTCTAAAAACCAGCCCTGCCAGGCCTGGACGGGAGTTCTCTCCACAGAGTGCGTTCGGGTACCTGAACCCTTCCCATCTAGTTTCCTCTCTTGTCCCGCAGGTGCTCGATGTGTCTGGGGCGGACATGTTGGCCAAGTCAATTGCCAACTCCCAGGTGGAGCTCCTGGAAAACTGTGGGCACTCAGTGGTGATGGAGAGGCCCAGGAAGACAGCCAAGCTCCTTGTCGACTTCTTAGCTTCTGCACACAATGCAGACAGCAGCAAGAAGCTGGACTGAGGCCCCGGCTGCAGCCTGGGCTCCACAGCCAGCCTCCACGCCTGCCTCTAGAGCCTGACGCAGCCACCACTTCTCAGGGACCCTGCCCCAGATGCGGAGGGAGCACCCCTGTCCCTGAGGAAGCCAGCCCTCGCTCCAGCCCTGGTCTCTATAGATCCACAGAGCCTCGGGGGCCATGAAGAAATCTCCAAGATGTTTTTTCACAAAACGCAAATTCACAGGGAACAACAAAAGAAAACCCATCCATGAAATCTACCCAGGAGTCTTCACATTCCTGTTGCAGAGTGCCCACATTGGACCACTGAGGACATTTCCTTTAAGATGTTCCTCACAGACTGAGATTCCAGGTGTTTCTGTTGCTTCAGACATTCTCCCATGCATAGTCAGTGGCTGTTTTAGGAGCATTAGTCCCCCTTCACCAAGCCCCTTTTTTATGTCTGATTTAAGTTTTGTGTGCCATGTGTGACTGCTGCCCTTCAACTGCAGGACCGTGGAGGAACACGGCAGGCTGGAGGACATACACACACAGAAGACACGGTCTGCCTCAGCCAGCTTGCAGAGCATCAGAGAACACAGGTGGCTGATCTGACCGGCACTCTGTGTCAGCTGATGTCCCCCGTGATCCTGGGTGGTGCAGTACAAAACCCTGACAGGGTGGGTTTCCTGGGAATAATTTATTATTAAAAAAAAACAAGACAAATAAAGCAATAATATTCTAGACATCTATCTAAATAATCAGACTTGGGTTCCACTCCAAAGCACCTCTTTTCTATCTTGCTGTGCTACTGAAAAACCTTTGGATGTTTGTTAATGAATTCTGTGAATTCTGTGAACAATAATGTAATTGAAAATAAATCTAAACTGCTGTAAAAGTGACCACAATGACATGAAATAAATGTAATAAGTCTAGATCAGCAACATGCAAGTGGTTTCTGTTTCTAAGCTCTTAATGAAGGATAGTGTTGCAGATTTTCTGTCAACTTTAAAATATGTTTCTTGTTTGCTTTCTTAAAATTATTTATGTATTTATTTTTGAGGTGTTTTTACTTTTTGTTCAGCTGCTTCAGGTCTTAGTTTCAGCATGCAGAATCTTTTTGGCTGTGGCATGTGAACTCCTAGTTGCAGCATGTGGGACTAGTTCCCTGACCAGGGATAGAACACAGGCCCCCTGCATTGGAATCCAGGAGGCTTAGCCACTGGACCACCAGGGGAATCCCCAAAATGTGTTTTTTAAAGTAAGGCTGTTCTACAAGCATTGGAAAACCGTACTCGCATGAGTTACTGGTTTCATTTCCAGAAATCATGTGTGCAGTTTTTGTATTTTAATATTTATTTATTTGGCTATGCCAGGTCTTGGTTGTGACATGTCGAATCTTTAGTTGCGGTGTGCAAACTCTTAGCTGCGGCCTAAGGCATCTAGTTCCCTGACCAGGGAGCCAACATAGGCCCCCTATAGTTGGAGCGTGGAGTCTTAGCCTCTTGATCACCAGGGAAGTCCCATGTTTGCAGTTTTTATTCAGCTGAAATTATACATCCAAAACAAAAGGCAAGGGTCATCAAACTATTCTTTTGACTCTTCTGTGGCATTTGGAAACCTAAACTCCTCAGAATATTCATAGCTGGAGGATGCAGCTAAAGCAGTGCTCACAAGGAAATTTATAGGCTGAAATACAAATACTAGAAAAGAAGAAAGGCTAAACAATAAATAATTTAAGCTTCTATCTTAAGAAGCTAGAAAAAAAAGTAAATCAAACCTAGGGGGGAGAAAATAGAAGGAAACAGCAGAAAAGAAAGTATATATTTGTCATGTTGTTTGTTCCAGTCTCTTATATTCACCAAGAACTCTGAGCTTAATGAGGTTTCCAGAGGAGTCAGTCATGACAGATGTGACTGGGGACAGATGAAGAAGCCCCAGACCTGGGATAAGGATGCCAGATTATTAGCCCTGGGTGAGAACAGATGGTTTCCTCCTGAGATAAGGATCCCAGATTATTAGCCCTATTAGATGCAGGAATAGTTACCTCCTGGGTTGAACTAAGCATCATGTCCAGAAGCCTGGACCCTCAGGGGCACGTGCTGGGTATCCCCCTGGAAGGAGAGTGGGCAAGATCTTCAGGACACGGCTCCTGACTCCTCTGTCCTGGAACGCATCACTGGAACCCACTCCCCCTGCAGTAGAAGCGCGGAGTCCTGACTACTGGACTGCCAGGGAAGTCCCTGGAGAGCTCTTTTGTTTGCTTTTTTATTGATTAATTTTGGCTGTGCTGGGCCTTCGTTGCTGTGAGCGGGCTTTCTCTAGTTGCGTGAGTGGGAGCTACTCTCTAGTTGCGGTGCGTGGGCTTCTTGCGGAAGCTTCTCTTGTTGCAGAGCACAGGCTCTAAAGCACAGGCTCAGGAGTTGTGGCACATCAGTTTTGGTGCCCCACAGCATGAGGAATCTTCCTGGACCAGGGATTGAACCCATGTCCCCTGCAGTGGCAGGCAGATTCTTAGCCACTTGACCACCAGGGAAGTCCCATGAGAGCTGTTTTTGATAGACCTGCAAAGTGGATTTTCAAGCTTCTCTCTTGACCCTGTAATTGTGGTCGTATGGTGCTAGGAAAACTCAAAAGCAGAAAAGCCTGTCTCCCTCTTGAGCCCCACTTCCTGCCTTTGTGATTAGGAAGAGCCTTCAGGTTCCTGTGGAGTGTCTATTGATGGGTCCTATGGAGCATCTTTAATGACAGTCTTAGAAAGAAGGAAGGGGTCATTTATCACAGCCCTGCCTGAAAGACTTCTGGAAGCTTCTGAAAGAACAGTGGAAAGCCCCAGGAATCACACGTGGGCTCTTGCCTCATTGCCTGGAGCTGAGCTGTTAGGACTGCTGAGGATGGACCCTCCAGGCAGACGTTGAAGAAGCTGAGGGACCAGCAGTGTTTAGAACTCAATCCACCATTAGTCTGGGCTCCTTGTTCTGGGCAAAAGTGACCCCAGGAGTGACTGGTGCAAGACACTGGATGGGCTGCCTGCCAGTGTAAGTCTTATCTTCTATTTGAGCCCCTGAGTTCCTCCTCCTTCCCAGGGAGGCTTACTTGTTGCTTTGTCCAAAGGAAGTCCCTGGAAATTACTGGGAGATTGCAATGTGTGTCAGGCTAGGCTGAATCTTGTAAATTACATGACTGAATCAGGTGAGCGTGCCAGCTGCTACTCTGTTTTCCGTGCATCACCTTGTCAGACTTTCCCATAGCCCTACAAGAGACGAGGGGACACTGTGCCCATTTTAAAGCCAAGGAGACCAAGGCTTGGAAGGATCAAGTGCCTTGCCCAAGGTCACACAGATAACAAGTAAAGGGAAGCCTCTTGGTTTGTGACTGAAGGTGACTTGCAAAAGCAATGCTTTCACCAGTTCAGACAGGAGCGCTACTGCTTGATTTCCAGGGGAGCCTGGAGCCCTATTGGCTCACCTGGACCAGGCCACTGTGTGGCTGCTTCAGCCGCAGATCACAGGCCACACCTTGGGCCCCTGTTGAGGAAGGTGACCTGCCTGTTTATTCAGATAAGTTTGGAATCTGCCATTGCTGAGCCACCTGTGAGGCTAGAAACAAGCTCACCTGGATTCCAGGATCATGTTGCTGAAGGGCACATCGAGGTGCCTGCCCTCCTCATTCTGGCCTCTTAATAACTGGAACTTGTGTTCTTCGGTCCCTGCAGGGCTCATTTACCTTGCTGGTACCCTCATCCCTCCTCCACACTCTGGAGATAATCGGGGTTGTTTGTCCAAAGCAGATTTCTGGGGTGGGGAAGGGATGTTTCTGGTTGCCGCAGAGGTCGGGCCACTGTTCTTGACTGGTGATCATCTGAGGAGCCCAAGAACTAGACCCCACACTGGTTGGAACTGGAAGGCTGGTCACTGGGGTTCCCGAAACATCACCTGTTCCCTCACCACCACACAATCAGAAAATCACCCACCCTGTAGCCTCCACCCCAAATGTTGCCTTTAAAAACTTCCCTTGGAGCCGTGGGGGAGTTTGGGTCTTCTGAGCACAAGCACCCTCCTCCTTGCTTGGCCTTTCCGTAAACCCTTCTCTGTTCCACACTCTGACCTTTCAGTGGGTGTGGCTTCACTGTGCATCAGGCACACCAACTAGGGTTGACCACAGTACTAAAGCAAGTCTTGTATTAAAGGCAGTAGTTTATTGGGTCTATTTCAGAAACGTTTGCTAAAATACTCTTTGGCCAGGTTTGGGGCCATTTTTAAAGGGTCTCTTGGACTCTGTTTCCCAAGTTTCTCTGTCTCTCTCTCTCTTCCCCACCCCTTGTCCCATCTCTTTTTCATTGTTTATCTCATATCTGTCTGCTCCATCACCCTCACAGACACTCTCTTAACAGCTGGAAACCTGACTCTTCTGATTCTTCATCTTTCCAATCTTCTGAGGTCACTCCTTGAACCATACAGACTAGGACTTTCCCATCAGCCACTTCTCCCTCCCCCACTCTCATCCCTCCCAAATTGGATGATGTTCCTACAGCCTCTCCATTCCCTGAAAGGAGGTTAAAAAAGAGCAGTGGGGGTGGTTACAGATGGGGCAGTGGGAAAGTCCTCAGATTACCTGCCGTGGTCTGGGCCGGAGGGCAGCCCTGCTGGGGCTGCTGTCCTGGTGTCTCCAGCTTCCCCGGGACCCAGCGTTGCTGCTCTCTGGGCTGGAAATCATCACCAGGCTGCGGGCCTGGGGTTGCCAGTGCCTGTGATAGGATGAGGGTCTTGTGGGACCTTATGCCGGGGGGTGGGGGAGGGAAGAATGTCCGTTGAGCAACGGGACAGCCCTGTCTGTTGGCTCCTGGAGGAATCTTTCTTTCCCTGGTTTCTGGATCTTTGGTCTCTAAGCCTTCAAGACAACGACCAGGAACCTCAGGGCACACCTAAACGTCTCCCAAGCTCCAGGAAGGATGAGAGGAGAAGAGATTCTTAGCGGCAGAAAGTGGCAGGAGGGACTTCTCTGGCAGTCCAGTGGTTAAGACTCCACTGCAGGGGGTGAGAGTTTGATCCCTGGCTGGGGGACTAAGACCCCAACATGCCAAGTGATTCAGCCAAAAAAGAAAAAAAAAGTGGCACAAAGATGACAATCCCAATGACCCAAGTCAAAGCTGACTGGGATAGATTAACTCGCTAGAGGGCAACTGTGAGTGTCAGACTGCAGTCCCCCACCACACCTCAACAGAACCAGATGTGATACTGACTTCAGAAATTTTCAGATTTTACAGAGGTATTATTGCATGCGCACCATATATTGTGCAACACGCCCAGTGAGGTCCGGGGCTGCCTTCTGTGGTCTAATGCAGTCGTATTTCTACTGTATGCTCTGTGCATATCCACAGCAAATGGGACAAAAGCTATAAAAAGCTTCACCTCAGTTCAGATTAAGCATTATGCCAAATGAAGAAAGATTTGGTTTCCAGATTTTTCTTGGATTCCAGGGTTGCAGTTAAGGGACAGTGAACCTGCCTTCCCTGCGCCCCCTCTCCTGCTTTGGGGGTTCGGAGTGGGAGGTGACATCTTGAGGAAAATCTGTTCCTCCAAGTTGGAAGGAGGGGCATGCGGATGGCTGTGGTCCAAGGCTCCCTCTGGTGACAGTAAGGGGCAAGTCCTGAGTTTTATTTAACAGGTTTTAACAGTATTGTAAAAATGATGCCTTGTCAGTTTAAAATAAGCAAACTGGATGCTAAAACATTGTGAGCATCTCCTACACCTTCTACACAGTCCCACCCTTCTTCCATCAGTCCACTTGGAACCCTTCTAGACATCATACTTATGTATATATGCATCATACTTATGTATGTATATATGAGGTCAGTAGGAACCCAAGTTTGGCTGCTTGCTGCTCGAAAAGTCAATACTCAGAGATGAGTGTTGGTGAAAAAAGTTGCTTTATTCAGGCACTTTTGCATGGTGCCTGGCACAAAGTATGCCCTTGATTAATATTACCTATGATGGACTATGTCTGAGACCATCTCCTAGTTGTGGGTTGGAGGAAAAAGGTTTTAAAGGGGAGTTTCAGGAGTGCACAAGCAAGGGGCTACATGCAGAACAGCACAGTCAGTTCCAGTAATTATCTCCAGATTGTGCAGCGGTGTGGTCAGCATCATCTTGGTGGTTTTATATGTAGTCAATCAGTAACTCTACTCCAAGGTTGGGCTGTTTCCATCTCCTTAAGGCCAGCCCCTGGAATTCTCAAGTGAGCAAGATGAATTCTCTTCTACTTACACATGGAAGGATTTCTGTACCCAACAAGGGCTCACAGGGTCCTGCTTGGTTTCACTTTTTTTTTTTTTTTTTTGCTGCTCTTCAATCCTGAGGAGAACAGGGGCAGGACAAGAAAGGGAATAAAGTTTTGGATCGAGAGACTAATCATAAACTTGTCCAGGGAACTCATTTTAAGGGTACTTGGTAGGAGTTGAGAGCTGGGCACCGGATGGCAGTGGTGGAGCCAGCACTGACAAGGCCCCAGCCTCACGGGCTTTACGTTCAAGTTTTGGCGGCCCCAGGCCCTCTCCTCTGAATACCCCTGACATGTCACAAAAAAGATCCCCTGGAGAAGGAAATGGCAATCCACTCCAGCACTCTTGCCTGGAAAATCCCATGGACGGAGGAGCCTGATAGGCTACAGTCTATGGGGTCGCAAAGAGTCGGACACGACTGAGCGTATTTCCTTTCCTTTCCTTTCCTTTACGGCGCAGTGTGGAGAGAACTGTCTAGGGTCAGATGTACTTAGAACTGTGTGCTCTTGATCTTAGCCTGTTATGCCTCAGTTTCCATCTCTGTAAAATGGATCATAATAATAGTGTCCTTAGGATTGTGTGAGAGTTCAATGAGATAATGTAGTTTTTTGCATAGTGTCTGGCCACAAAGTAAACACTTGATTAATATTAGCTATTATTATTGAGAATACACATGGTATGCTTCATGAGTACAGGGGCCATATCATCTTGTTCCCAGTACCTATCACATAATAGGGGCTCAGCAAGTACTTATTCAATTAACGAATAGATGATACTTGGTTTACATTTGGAAACAGAACCATCTGGGCTTTTTATGTTAACCCAGACAGAATCCCTACTATGCGCTGGGAGCCACAAGAGACACCGAGAAAGGGTCTTGCCCTTGGTGAGTGCTTTACATAGGAAATGCTCACCAGAAGAGATGCCAGATACAAATTTTTTTGAACGAATGAAGGCATGAGTGAGTGAATCGACTGCGAAACAAGCTCCTGGGCAGAGTCCCTTACCCCGCGCAGACATCTGCACACAAGGCTTTCTGCAGAATGGGCACTAGAGGGCACTAAGCATGGCGAGTCTCAGATTCAGAGTTACCTCTGGGTCCTTAGGAGAACTCTGCGCGGTGGCGTCACATCCGCTCTCATGTCACGCATCCGGGGGCGGGGCAGAGGAGCCAAACGTAAACACCCCGGAGTTTCCCCAGGCCGCGGGCTGCGCGGTAGCTCCACGTCTTGGTGGAGTCTTGCAGTGAACAAGAGTCCGGGAGGCGTCAGACTAGTCCGACGGAGAGCGGGTAGGCGGAAGCCCACAGCGGGGCGACTGTTTTCCGGGAGTGGGCTCAGTTGGCCGCACCGGTGACGTATGGACGTGCGCGCGACGGAAGCGTGCGTAAGGCGGAGGGACGGCGGGCAGCGAGGAGCGGCCTGGGGTATCTCCCGCTCCGGCGGCGGACGCCACGGGCTAAGGCGAGGCTGGGCCGCGGACCATCCCGGGCTTCGCTGCAACGCGGTCTCAGACACACGGGACGGCTGAGAGGACTGAGCGAGACCCCGTGTGCAGAGCGCGTGCTCCTGGGCTCAGGCGAGCGCGAAATCAGTGGCGGCAGTCAAAAAGAGTTAAAAACGACTTCACCTGCCCAACAGTAGGGAATCGAGAGCTTTTTTTTTTTTTTTTTTAAATCATTGATTTCGTCTCAAAATCATATATTGAATGCCTGCCCTATGCGATGTATTGCTTTAGGTTTCTGGGAAACGACAGAGAACACGACAGAAAACCCCGTTTCTTTTGGAGCGTATATTCTAGTAGGGCTGGGGAGGGAAATTAAACAACAAATGAACTTGACAGTTAATGTTGGGGGGGTGGTGAATGCCTTGAGAAAAAAGTAGAGCAGGGGCACGGGGGGGTGACATAAGAGAAAAATGCCACTGGAACAGATCGGGGGGTGAAATTGTACAAAGTCATGAAAGAAGCAAGGGAGNAAATTAAACAACAAATGAACTTGACAGTTAATGTTGGGGGGGTGGTGAATGCCTTGAGAAAAAAGTAGAGCAGGGGCACGGGGGGGTGACATAAGAGAAAAATGCCACTGGAACAGATCGGGGGGTGAAATTGTACAAAGTCATGAAGGAAGCAAGGGAGTGAGCCACGTGGCTATCTGGAGGAAGATTATTTCTAGCATGGGGGAAAGCTAGGAGAGACGTCCAGAGACCTGAGGGAAAAAGCTGGAGCCGGGGAGGCCGGCGTGGTGGAAGGAGCTGAGCAGGGGAGAGTGGTAAGACACGAGGTTAAGGCGTCGGAAGTAGCGGGTATCGATCAGGTTGGACCTTCAGGGCTGTAAAGACTTTAGCTTTACTCTGAAAGGGGAACCTTTGCAAGGCTTCGAGCAGGGGAATGATGTGGCCTGATTAGTTTTAACAGGGTCACCCAGGCTGCTCTAGAGACGAGACTGGGGAGGGAAGCAGGGACACTTGTTACTAATAAGTCAGGTTATGAGTATCCCTGCAGCTACCAAAAAGGCTGACCTGAGAGATGGTGATGACAGACACCGTGGAAGTGCTCACATTTTCCCGATGAGCCTGGTGGATGAGCCAGGCTGCAGGGAGAGCTTCCCAGCCATCGTCTCCTTTACTCTCAGGACAACCTGCAGAGGGCAGTGCTGTCAATGACGCTGTGGCTCAGGCCTGTCAGAGGCCAGTCAGAAGTGACTGCTCAATAAACACCTGCTCCTTAAGTGTTTTGTGGGTTTTTTTTTTTTTTTTTGTAAAATAAACATAACATAAAATTTACCATTTTAAAATGTAGAGTTAGTTGGCCTTAAGTATATTTATATTGTTGTACAGCTATCACCATTATCCATTTCCAGAATACTGTGTGAGTCTTTGTTGTTATTGGTATCCTAAGCCCCAGCCCCCATCTCACTCATCTGCCTCAGGCAGCCAACTCTTCTAAAGTACTCAGTAACACTTCAGAAATAGTTGTTGTGTGCTGGGCAGTAAGTGGAATGATTGAGAATCCTGTTCTCCTTGCCCTTTTAGTTAGGGGAGACTCTGGTGGTGGGGAAAGAAGCAGTGGTACAGTCTGAAATCAGAGATACTCTTGAATTTATAGGGCTCACACTACTACCAAATTGATCAGTTGTGTATTTTAGTAAGTGGTGGTTGAATATTCTGTCAGACTCAGTTAACGTTCATGATTGTTGAATGGATGGTTGGATGTAGCTGCTTGACCCCGACTTCTTTTCTCTTGCAGTCATCATCTGGGAGTGGTGGGAACTGGGCCTAGAGATGTGTTTGTAAATGCTGGTTTATAGTTATGTGACTTTGAAAAAGTCCCTTTCCGTGGTTGGGCGTCAGTTTCCTTGTCCCTTCAGTGGGGGGAGCAGATATTAAATAAATAGACAATATTAAAAGACTCGATAACAAGAGAACTTAAAACTGGGTGTCAGAGGAGACCTCCTTGAAGAGATGATATTCCTGGAAGAGGTGAACTTTAAGTTAAAAGATGAAGGCTGAGTAGGAGTGGTCCAGAGAGAGTGAGGTGGGAGTGGAGCCAAGGACAGGGATTCTATACAGGGGGACAGGTGTGTTCTGAGTTCTTGTAAGTCCTATAGCTGTTAGAAATGGCTTGAGTGTCCATTCCAGACATTCCTCTTCAGACCTTTGCTGTTGAAGCTCAGTCTTTCAGGAGGCTGCCAGATAACCCTGTGCAGGCCTGGCCTCCAGACAGGGAACAGGCAGGTCCAGTGTTGGGAGTCCAGCAGAGGTGCCACCCCTTGTTCTCCTCTTCATGTTCTTTGTTGACTGAGAGTAAAGAAGAAGAGGTCCCAGATTGTACTGGATTATTTGCCTTAAGAGGCATCATGCCTGGGTGGTCTTGAGGGGACTCAGCAGCAGTTAGAATCTCTGTGCCTTTGGGCAGGTAGTAGCCATCTTTGCCAGCGCTCAATGTTCTCATCTCAAAAACTGGGATACTAATAGTATTTACCTGCTGTGATCATTTTGAAGATGTGACCTAAAGTGTGTGAAGTATTTAGCACAGAGCTTGGTACTCAGTAAGGGAAAATGTTTGCTGGGATTTAAATAAGAATACAGTGGTCTGGCATATGTAAAATATAGAAACTTCCTTTGTGTCTGTATGGGTAACATCAGCTTGACCATAATTAGATGAGTTATTGTACTAGGAGTTCTTTTAAAAAATCAGATAGCTCAAATTCTCTTTAGAAAAAAAAGTGAAAAATAGCTTACATCTTTGTAATTTTTAGCCTTCTTGACTCAAGGTAGATGTGATCAGCACTGGAAAAAGATGCCAGCCCCAGCTACTACATATGAAAGAATTGTTTACAAAAATCCCTCTGAGTACCACTACATGAAAGTCCGCCTGTAAGTTCTGTCTCTTAAGTTTCTTATTTTTTTTAATTGAAGTTTAGTTGATTTACTTAAGTTTTATTTTGATTACTTTTTTATGAATCTGAGTAGTATGAAATTTAACACAGTACATTAAAAATTTTTTTCTTACAGAGAATTTCAAGATGGTGGTGTTGGACTGAATGCTGCACAATTCAAACAGCTGCTTATTTCAGCCCTGAAGGACCTGTTTGGTGAGGTATGGAGTCACTTGGTAGTTTGAACACCACTAAGATTTTGTAGGGGCTTCCCAGGTGACGCTAGTGATCAAGAACCCGCCTGCCAATGCAGGAGATATAAGAGATGCAGGTTTGGTCCCTAGGTCGGGAAGATCTCCTGGAGCAGGGCATGGCAACTCACTCCAGTCTTCTTGCCTGGAGAATCCCATGGACAGAGGAGCCTGGCGGGCGGCAGTCCATAGGGTCACACAGAATCAGACACGGCTGAAGCGGTTTAGTGTAGTGCTACTCAAACTGTGGTGCGGACTGGCAACCTGCAAACTGTTGTGGTTTTTTTTTTTTTTCTTGCCCACTGTGAGGATTAGTGGCTTGTACCAGAATGTCAGTCAGCACACCATTTTCTTTACTGAGAGTCTTCAGTGAGAAAATCTGACCTGAGCTAAACACTGTGTCCACTGATATTGTCAATTTCCACTCTGGTGTGGCCCCTTATCACAGACCAGCACTTGTGAGTAGTACTGTTTTAGGATTCACTTGAAAACAAGTAGAGTTTTGAAGAGAAAACAAAGACAGATGATTCTCAGGAAATTATTTCCTGGTACATATGTTTTATTAGATTAAAATCTGTCATGCACTCATCAAAATTAAAAACTTTTACTCTGCAACAGACTTGGTTTAGAGACTGAAAAAAACAAATTACAGACTGGGGGGAATATATTTGCAAACCACATAAGGAGAGATATCTGGAATATATAAAGATCTCTTAAAACTCAATAGTAAAAAAAACAGAAACAGTCTGATTAGAAAATTGGCAGAAGTGGGCATTTCCTGGAGGCCTAGTGGTTAGGATTGACACTTTCACTGCAGAGGCCAGGGTTTATTCTCTGGGGAACCATCCCACATGCCACATGGCTTGGTGCAGCCAGAATACAAAAGCCAATCCCCAAAAGTGATATGTTGAGTGATTCCATTTATATAATGCTCCCGAAATACTGTAATTATCATACATAACTATATAGTCTGGAGACAGATGAGTGTTTGCATGTGTTGAGGGCTGAGGACGAGTTGAAAGAGAGCCTTGTGATGGTATAGCTCTTTATCTTGATTACAGTACTGGTTACCTTAAACAATCTATATGACAGTGTTGCATAGAACTACACATATGCACATGTAAACAAATATGAGTGTGTGTATCACTGGCAAAGCCAGAATAAGTTCTGATTTATTAATTGTGGTTTTCTGGTGTTGATGTTATACTACAGTTATGCAAGATGCTGACGGTGTGGGAGGCTGAGTGAAGGGTGCATGGAACCTTCCTGTACATTTCTTTGCAATGTAATATGACTTTAGTTTTTCAAAGTAAAAGGTGTGAGGGAAAAAAAATTCCATGCACCTATTATATGTCAAGTATGAAACCTGATTGCTGGGGATGTAGCTGTAAACAAACAGGCATAGCTTCTGCCTCACGGGCTATCGGTGTTGGTTATGTTAGTAGGAAACCATGTTGAACAATTAATGGCAAGAATGGAGAGGATTATGAAAGGAGTGGTGGGTCCTGTGTGTGAAAGAGCCTAGCAAGCTACTGAACTTAATCTTGGGCATCAGGGAAGGGACAATTTAAACAAAGACTTGAGAAAAGTGAAGAGGTCTTAGCAACATGGAAAGGTATAGCAAGAATGATCCAGGCAGAGGGAGCTGTAAAAAAGCGGGCCTCGTAGTCCGGCACCATTAAATAAAATACAGATTTTTTTGGAGGAGAAAAGCAATTAGAGTTCAAGAGTGAGGATGGTACTCATCTGCTGACATCATCATTCTCTACTTAGGTCGATGCTGCCTTACCTCTGGACGTTCTAACCTATGAAGAGAAGACCCTGTCAGCCATCCTGAGGATATGCAGCAGGTACAACTGACGGTGGAACCCTTCTAGTGTAACAGAGTAGAGACTGATGGTAAAAAACAGCAGAAGTGCTCGCTTCCGAGAATGAGGAGAGTTTTGTCCTTGTGAACTCCAGGCAGCTTTTGGAAGTTTAAATGGGGGAAAATGTGAACACTTGCCCACCAGGAACTTGCAGTCCAGAGAGCCAGACTTGGGATTTACTTACCGTTGTAGCGTTTCCCAGTTGATAGTCATGGTTGCAGACTCAGAAGTGGGAATTTTACAAACATGCCTGATTGAGGTTCATTCTGTCCTCTGCCTTGACATGGTATGCTTTTATTTGTAAAGTTTTCTTATTTAAATCAGGTTTCTGATAGAAACTGCTTTCTGGCCCATCACAGAAAAAAGTATGAGATGCTGCAGGGACAAATCTTTACTGATGCTCTCTTGATCTTTCTGTAGTGGTCTCGTCAAATTATGGAGCGCTCTGACCCTGTTAGGATCCTATAAAGGCAAGAATTGTGCTTTCAGAGTGATTCAGGTAAAAACACCTTCACATACTCCGGTTGAAGCTGAATAGTAGACCAAATTGCTTATTAATACGTGTCCCATTTTTGCTTGCATAAATCTAGTGTGGTTAATGCCATCCAGCTGGGAGGGGAAACCCAGGGCATCAGTGGTTATGAAGAGGTGAGACAGAATGCTTAGATTTTAGGTGTATGGGAGAGATTTGGGGATAAAACTTGGAACACCTGTGGAAAAGTCTTATTGCTTAATGCCTCGTGCCTAATGTATTGAAATGTTCTCTCTGAGTTTGTCATGTCCATTTATTTATCTCAGGCTAGCTCTCAGGATGCTCTTTAAAATGCTACTGCATCGATTTGGCTTATCCTATAAAACAGGACATGTTTCTACACTGTCCTGGATTTCCAGGCAATTTTCTCCTGATACTGCCTTAAAATTTTTTTCCCTCTCTTACAGGTTTCTCCATTTCTCCTTGCATTATCTGGCAATAGTAGAGAACTGGTATTGAATTGAGTAGTCTTCAATTTGAGAAAACATTCCTCACTCTCAAAAGTACTTTTTGGTGCCAGCATAATGTTTGGAGACCGAAGCAGCGCAAAAGCTCCTGTCGATGGGATTTGAGAGTGCTGAGGATGTTCCCAGTAATGTCCAGCCGTCGCCTTTGGTGGGGTAGGCTTCACAGGACAATCTGCCTGAGCCAAGCGGTGCTGAACAGGCAGCCCTTAGAGCACCTGCACCTCAGAGCTGGAGACCGGGCTGAGCTCAGGAGGGCCTTCACCCAGAGGGACGTGGCCACCTTCGCAGAATTAACAGGGGACATCAATCCTTTGCACTTAGATGAAGATTTTGCAAAACAGACTAGATTTGGAAAGACAATCGTCCATGGAGTTTTGATCAATGGACTTATTTCAGCTCTCCTCGGTACTAAAATGCCAGGGCCAGGCTGTGTGTTTCTTTCCCAGGAAATTAACTTTCCAGCCCCTTTATATGTTGGGGAAGTTGTTTTAGCTTCTGCAGAAGTGAAAAAGCTGAAGCGATTCATTGCCCTTATTGCAGTATCATGTTCTGTACTAGAAAGTAAAAAGACTGTTATGGAAGGGTGGGTTAAAGTTATGGTCCCAGAAGCTCCCAAATCCTGAAATACGTCTTTAGAGGTATAAGTTCAGGCATCAGTGTTGTTATTGAAAGCCTCTGGGGAAAACAGGGATGGCTCTTCTTCAGCAAGGACGGGCTCATAAACCTGTACTAGGGGAAGGGAGCAGATAGAGAGATGTTCCAGTGTCCACTTAGGCGTCACTCGGCTTAAGTGTATTCATCATCTATCTAGGTTTTCAGCACTGAAAAAAAATAGGCAATTCCCTGGTGGTCCAGTGGTTAGGACTCTAGGCTTTCACTGCCAGGGACATGGATTCAATCCCTAGTCAGGAAAATAGGATCCCACAAGCCGGGTGGCACAGCACGCACATGCGCGCACAAACACACACAAGTGAACAGAGGAGATCAGAGGCGATTCTAAGGTTGCACATTGTTAACTAGGCTCCCATAAGGTGCCATTAAAAAAGAAAAAATGAAAAAAGTGTTAGGAAAGTTATTGTTTAGCTTAATGTTCTACTTTTAGGATTTCAAACCTAATTATATTTGCATTCAGATAACACAAACCTACTTATATCTGTGTAGAATAAATTTACTAAAGTCACTGAGTTTATAAGTAGCAAGCATTTAATTATTAAAGGCAATGATGGAAGATAGGTCATCTTTGAACACCTATCTTTTAACAGTAAATATTGTTAGATCCTGTTCTTCAGCAGTTTCTGAATCAGTTTATTATAATTTGTTACTGTTTACACCAACATGGTGATTTATTCCTTCAGTGTCACTTGCCCTTCAGACGGTTTTCCTGTCACTGGGGGAGGGCTTATGTGCATCTTTGGACTCAGTTCTGTAAGCTCTCTTGGTTTCATCTATAAAGCAGTGATAATGATTCCATTCAGGAGCGCTGGAGATGACAGATACAAATAGGTAAGCACAAGGCCCAGCCTCTAAACAGTAGCAACTGCTGTTGCCATTCTCATCTGTGAGCAAGGTTACAGGTTTCCTGAGCTTGGAGCTATCTGGCCAAAAAGTAAAGAACAGATGAATCTTTCAGGATGTCAGCCAGCCTCCATTGGTTTTCTAAACCTGGAATAGATCTTGAGTGCAGAGTTTCTATTTTAGCAATCTAGGTGCTTTTCTGTCTCCCTTGAAAATATTTTGGGGGGTCCCCACCCATTATATAAATAATACATGCTTTTATTAAAATAATTATAAAAAAATTGAGGGAACACTGTGGTGGCCAAGTTCTTAAGTATTGAGGGGTGTTAGGAAACGTGCCTAATTTGTTGTTATTGGTCATCCTGTACACAGCCAGCACTATTAAGACAAGAATCTATGGTAGAACATACATCTGTGCTCTGTGGCTTTAGGTGGTGGCTCAGACCACAGCGGGTTGCTTTGATCAGGAAGATAAGATCAGATTAATTGGCTGCATCCACCCACATTTCCTGGAAAAAAATTTTCCTGCTGCTGGATCAGTAACTAGATTTTTGTTGTTGTTGTTTACATCCACTACTACTAAGTCGCTTCGGTCGTGTCCGACTCTGTGCGACCCCATAGACGGCAGCCCACTAGGCTGCCCCGTCCCTGGGATTCTCCGGGCAAGAACACTGGAGTGGGTTGCCGTTTCCTTCTCCAACATGTGAAGTGAAATGTGAAGCTGAAGTCGCTCAGTCGTGTCTGACCCTCAGCGACCCCTTGGACTACAGGCTTCCAGGCTCCTCCGTCTATGGGATTTTCCAGGCAAGAGTATTGGAGTGGGGTGCCTTTGCCTTCTCCGTGTTTACATCAATGGGATCCTTAAAACAGACTACTAGAAAGAATTGTTCTCATCACTAGAGGGCAGTGTTGTGTATAAATGAGTTCAATATTGTACCATACTCCAGTTTGTGTTGGTAATGTGGAAAATAGCAAAATCAGGGTGCAGAGCAAGGATGCCATTATCATGAGTTTCAGAAGGGGAAGCTTACACGGGTTCAGGTTCACCTGAAGAAGGTGTATGTATAGGTGAAACACGGTACATGCAGATAATTGGATGTGACACTGGAAAACAAAACGGAGAATTTGAGTCACAAAATAAACACTTGATGCTGAGACCATGTATTCCTGCGGAACTCATTCTCTGGGATTTAATGGCAATCCTGAGGGATGGGTCTGCAAGTGGAGTGTGGTGTGATCATTGATACTATAAGTTACCGTTCTTTCAATGATAAGCCAGGTTTCTACAGTAATTCTAATCCTTTAAACAGTTTTATGAAGTTACTGTTCCGTTTTATGGGCTCTATGACTTGCCCAGGGTTGTCAGCTAGTATGCAGGGAGCTGGGATCCACATGGGCCTGTCTGGCTCCAGAACATTTCTTTTTTCCATTACCCTGTGGGTCTTAAAATGTTCCCATACTGGAATGCTATCAGTTTCTATAATAGTATCTTATGTTGCATTTGTATTTGGAACTACCATTGTACATAATTTTTTTTCTATTTAGAATATTCTAGATCCCATTCCCTGTTATAGTTTTAATGTTTTTCTCGCTGTTACTTGATGGCTTCTACCAATACCTATCACCTGCACTTTTTAAGTTGATACTCAGTGAGTGTCTTCAGAGCAGAATTACTGGAAGAGTTATTCCAAAGATGAAACTGTGTGCAAGTCAGGCGTGGTGGGGACTTGCGTATATGAGATCTGATGGATAGCTGATTAATAGTGTGTAACTTAAAATGGCTTCTCATTAGGAATGTTTCCTTTTTTTTTTTTTTTTCAATTATCCATAGATGTCATGGTCTTTGATCTTTATAAACCGAAAAAAGATGGGACAGAGAAGTAGGCAAGGATTTAGGGAAACTCTGTAAATGATGACTTATTATTTTTATGCTGAGCCAAGATTCTCAGACCACTTAGGCTTTGTTAAAGCTGACTATAACACAAACTAGCTGGCTGGCTTTTTCATTTTGAGCTCTCTACAAGTTGCCAGAAAGAGTGACTCTTCTAATGAAAGCACAAGTGACTCTCATATAGGAAATCCTCTTCCAAGTAATTGAGAAGTGGCCTTGACTGTCCAGGGTCACAAAGAGAAGTGAGTACAAAAGTACTGACTGAAAGAGCAGGGCAGATTGTCCTAGTGCTCTCCATGTAGGGGCATTATAAGACTGCAGTTTATAGCATGTTTGATCGCCACAGAAATACATACCCATCGTAAGCAATTTCACCCTAATGTACTGGAAAATTGCTTAACAGATTTCTGTATTTGATTAGAAACATTTCCATATTGGTGAAATGCCACTCATTTCTTTTTCTGAGCAGTGAATCTTAAGTAGCAACAGGGAGAAAGCCTCCCCACAGCCACCATTCATCTTGCGTATTCAGCTAGAAAAAGAACTGCTAAAGGCCCATTGGTACCTCTTAGGTAACCACAGGTTTTCATTTTGTGCTGAATTATTAGACATTTTTCTTTTTATGTTCTTAGAGCATGATTAAGAGACCAATTTACTCCCAAAGAAAATTGCTACTAAATTACATCTATTAAGTTTTTATATTAAAACATACTCTACCAAAGGTTGACAGTCACTGAGCAGCTGTGCCGCTCTGAATGCGTCATGTGCTGGCATAATTTATTAACTGACTCTATGCAAGTGCCGTGAAATTACTCTGGGGCTGCATTTGAGTATCTCCAGGGTCCCAGATGTTTCACTCCCTTTGTCCTTGGCTTTTCTTCCTATCGATTACACACAGAGACCAGAATTCTCAACATCTTCAGAGAAATTTTGGTTTGCAGAAAAATCATAAAAAAAACCCAAGACGAATGTGGACACTACATAAATAGAAAAGATTTAATAGAAGTCTCCACAAACAGTCGATTTCTAGGCCACAATCAATTTCTTGGGTGGCCCTTAGTGAGGCCACAGTTCACATGACCTTATAAACCATGAGCAAAATTCCTCTGTGATGTGATGAAAAATTCCAGTATGTAAGGGAAATAAGAATGATCACAAGTGACTTGAATTTTTTTTTTTAATCCAGATCATGAATATTTAAAGAAAGAAAATAATTCTGAGTGGGGAGGCGATGCTGCTTGGGAAGCACTAAGCTTTTCACTAGGTTCTATGAGTTGATTTGTAGAACAGTTGCCAGGTCTGGAAGCGTCTTCACTAAAACTCATTATTTCAGTCAGTCTGGCCAAATGTCAAGCCATTAAACAACCTGTGGACTATCTAAACATTTGGCAGCATACAAGAATATAAATCTTTCTTTATTTTTCCTTGCAGCCCTGAGTAGTTAGGTATATGGCAACAGAAGTACTGCATATCTCATTTGCTTTACCCAGTATGAGACTGCAAGCAAAGTAGATTTGATTCAGATCAGCTCTGGACTGGGGAGTTTCTCCACATTCACCACTTCAGCCAAATGGCTTTTCAGACTATCATAGCCTAGTCTCCAAAGGATCCAGGGATCCAGTTAAGTCTAGGCTGTTTAGGGCACTGATTTGGGTAGATGAGATTATAAGGCTATCTATAGTATTTTATTCTCAGAGGCGTCAGGCAAGAATTCCTCGAGAACAGGAAAGCCTAGATTGAGAGTTAGTCCCTGGCCTCATTCCATCAAATACCTGATTTCTCACTTTCAGTTTCATTTCCTTAGGAAGAGGACAGGCTGTCATTTGATGACCTTTGCAACTCAGTTGTATAATATTGTTTTTTCCTAAACGTACAAGTAAAATATTTTTAGAGACATTTTGAAAAGGGCAGAAAAACAAAATATCATGATCGTTTGCTAAAGAGCCTCAGCTAATATTTTGGCGGGCTTCCTTCTGATGTTTTTCCTATGAACATTTTAAAATCTTGAAATCATAAAATGCATATATTGGGTTTTTTCCCTACTTACGGTTGTATCTAAGGCATTCCCCAACATCATTAAATATCCTTTGATAATCTAATTTTTAATCTTTGTAAAATATTTATGATTGTATCACAATTTGTCCGGTCTTCTATTGTTAGATATATACCTTTGAGTGCTATGTATTTGCATTGATCTCTGAGTATTTCCTTAGGATAATCTCCTACAGGTGGAATTACTGGGTGAGGACATTTCGATGTGTGTTGTCAAATCCCAGCTGCTAGTGCCAGACCTCTTACATGGTTAAGTACTCAGTAAATAATTGAGTGCATAAATGCCCCAATTTATATTGCTCCAGCAGTATGCAAGAAGAGCCTTGTCTCCGGTCAGCGCACATGATATGAGTAATGATTAAAGCCGAATTTTGGTTTCTGTGAATCTGGTAATGAAATAACGTATTTGCCTTAAGAAACAGAAGTAAAAAGTGAAACCTCCCTAAGTGATACATAGTTTTAATAGACTGCTGCTTTATTATCTCCGTGTTACAGATGGGGAGCTGGGGCTCAGAGAGGTTGGGTAACTAATTCGAGGTCACATAGCTGGTAATTCCAGCTCTCTCTCTCGTCCTGGGATGCTGCCTTGGGAGACAGCACTGTGGTTGGGTCAGAATTATGGCCTTGGGTTCAGGCAGATTGGGGCAGATTTGGGTCTGAGTTGATTGAAGGTCTCTGGCTCTGGGTTTGGAGGTTCTTGGAGCCAGTACAGTGGGATGGAGCACCCCAAGTCTGAGGTTGAAAGTTTCAAGGCCTTGTGTGTTGAACTTAGAACTGGGCCAGAGGGTAGAGACCGGGAGTTCTGGACCAATGCCCAGGTTTTAGGGGCTCCAGTTCAAAGAGCTTTGGGTCTGAGTGTGCTGGAGTCTTAGGGCTTCAATTCTGAGGGCTCAGCTCTTAGGTTTTTGAGTCTGAAGAGCCAAGTTCAAGAGTTCCCTACAAAATCTGAATCTGAAGGGCTTGTAGAAAGTTTGTTGGTCTGCAAGGCACAGCATGAAAGTCCCATCCTGAAGGCCCTTTTTGCTGGGTCTTAGGATTCTTTGGCCTGGGAGGCCTGATGGGAAAGGGTCAGTTGTAAGTGAGGGTGTACAGTTTTGAGCGCCTGACATGAGAAACCCATCAAGGAAATGTTTGGGCCTGACTGTTCCGGGAGCCTAGAGCCCAAGACGCCGTGTCTTTGGCTCTGAGGACCTCTGGGGGTAATGGCTTAGGGTGAACTGTCCTGAGGTCTGAGGCCGGTGCTGAGAGTACCGAGCTCGCCGTGCGGCTACGTGGAGCTTGGAGGCGCAGATCCAGGACAGCTGTGACTGCGAAGGTTTGGCCCTAGGACCCCGCGGGAGGTGGCAGCGCGAAGGGGCTTCCTGTGCCGACAGCCCAGGCGGCGGGGGCCGGCCGGCGCTAGGACCCCGAGGGCTCGGCGGGCGGCGGCGGCGGCGCGCGGGGCGGCGCGTGTTGACAGCGGCGGCGGCGGCGGAGCCCGGCGGGCGGCAGGAGTCGGCGCCCCGGGTTCCTGCCCCTGGTCCCGAGGCGGTGGCGGACCGGCGTCCCGGGATGGCCTTCATGGAGAAGCCGCCGGCCGGCAAGGTGCTGCTGGACGACACGGCGCCGCTGACAGCGGCCATCGAGGCGAGCCAGAGCCTGCAGTCTCACACGGTGCGCGGCCCGCCGGTCGGGGCGGGCGGCGCGGGGCGGCCCCGGGCCTTGAGAGGCTGCGGGCGGCCGGGCTGGGTCGCCTGGGAGGGGCCCGGGGCAGGGGTCGGCGGTCCGGGCCGAGAGGGCTCGGGCGTGGCGGCGCTTCTGGACCAGGGTCCCCGGGGCCCAGGCGGCAGCCGAGGTCCTCAGGGGACGAGGGTGGTAACCGCAGCCCCTTGGGCCAAGGGAGTGGGAGGGGCTCGGCGGCGCCCTCGGAAGGGACTCCGAGTCGGGGGAAGCGAGGGACCCCCGGGCCCAGCTCGGGCCGGCTGAGGAAAGGGGCCACTCAGGACCCTCTCCGTTTCTCCTCTTTGGGGAGGCTGAGTTTCCCTCCTTTCAGCTGGGCATCCGAGTGGTGGGGATGAGGGTGTGCCGGGCCAAATGGAAGGATGACTTCATGGAGCCTACTTGTTGGGATGGCAGAGTGGCCGGTGTCTGAAGCCCTCTTTCCAGGTCAGCTGCTTACCTGGGGCACGGGGAGATGGTGAGGGAGGCAGTTTGGGCTCCTGCCGAGGCAGGTGTTTGAAATTGCTCCTTCTCTCCTCTGACTTGCTCTTTAGCAGGCAGTGGCAGCATTCAATTGAGTTTAAAACCCACTGGAGTAGCATAAAGGAGTAATGGGTCCTCATAGTAAACACAGACAGAGTTCATTTCTGTTACATAGTGTCTTTTATAGGTCTTTAAAACCGTGGTGGTTTTCATGTGCCTGTACCTTTTTTTTTTTTTTCCTTGAAAAGCATACTGTGCATCATAATTTACCAGCAATAAACCAGTAAAAAAATAAAAAAAAAAAACCAAAAAAACCAGGAGCTGCTAGCCAGTGGGACTTTGTTTGGGAAATAATGAATGGGGAGAGAGAGATTCCTTAGATTGTAATGTTTTGTTGGGTCACCAAATCAGATTCCAGCTCAGAGGCTTGTTTGTTTACCATTGCAGGGTGTTTGGGGTTCATCATCTGGAGCCTAAAGCCCCACAATAGCTTTCTGTTTCTCTTCTTGCTCAAGCTGTTCTGGCGACTTCAAAGACATCTTTTATTCTGTTGTATTAAAGTGGGACTTTTTTTGAACCTCAGTTTCCTCTTCCGACAGTCATGCTTTGTAGGGCTTGGATCGTTCAAAGTGTTCACTTCCAGTTTAGGAAAATGATCGTGTATTTTTTTTAAGTGCATTGTATTTCATCGTGCATGTCTTTAATTCTGTTCTACAGACTTGTGAGAAGGCACTGTATGGGACAGAATTTGTTAACCCCTCTGTAATTTGTGCTAAGGGAATAGGGGTTAGGAGTTGAAATTTAGGGCTGGGTATCAAGAATAAATTCTGCTATTTTAATTAGATTATTATTTTAACTTGACTGTTGACCAGTACATCTTATAACCTTTCAGGGAGTGGGGTTGGCTCTTAGGGTTATTTTGTACTGAGAGTCCAGAGAGAGTTGATTATAAATGCTCACAGATTACTTCTTCCAGAAAACATTTCATGATGGATGGCCACTGCCCCACGCCCTGTGTTCACCTCCACCTTGATCAGTTTATTCTTTATTTACTCCTTTAGTTTTCCACTCTACCAGGCTGTGAGAGGAGGGACGATTATTGTTCGCTTTTGGGCCCCCAGTTCCAGGCATCTGATAGGATTTCATGTGTCTGTTGAATGACTAAATGAATGAATTTTAACAGTCCTTCATCATCTTTTCTGTTTGTGTTAAACTGTAGTGGTAAAAAATTGGAACAGCATGACATCTGAGGCTCTACATTAAGGGGTCAGTGCTTCAGAAAAGTGGTGAAAGATGTCGTAGGATTCTGTTTTTATTGCAGAGGTTTTCTTTAAGAAATAAAATAATTCAGGGTAGAGAACAGGAGTTCCTATAATGATGACCGAACACCAAAGACAGTGACTCACAGGAGACACATAGAGGCAGATGTGGCAGAGTAAAAAAAAAATGCAGCATTGTCTTGCGTAATTTTTGACTGTTCAGTGTTCTTGTCATTTTAGCTGTAAAATATGAGACTGAAAAATATTGCATCAGCCCTGAACTTTACTGAGAAAATCCTATGCCGATGCAAACTTTTTGGACTAGTAGACTCTTAAGGGTAAGTCTCTAAGACAGGAACTGTTAGAAATTGTTTTGAAAAGCAGTAGTTGTTAAAAGTGGTATACAGAAGAAAAAGACATTGTTTTCTGTTGGGAAGTTGGAAGATGGTTTTTCTGGCTTGTTAGCTGAAGGGAGATGGTATCCCCAAAGTCAGAGGATCATCCTCCCTTTCAAATGGCAAATCTCTGTGAAGTTGCTCCTTGACTGTATATAGGACAGAAAGCTATGGAGAAGGTGCATGGTAGACATCCTTTGGGTTGGATGTGGCAGGACCCTGATAGGGGTTTGGGGTGACATGTCATGTGATGACATTGGTTGGGCAAGTCACTTAAGCCTTTTTTTTTTTCCACTTCAGCTTTTTGATGTTTAGTTTTGTCACCTGTAAATGGGGTAATAAAATGCCTGCCCTACCTGCTCCCCAAGGTTGTTAAGAAAATCAGATGAAAAAGTCTTTACGAAGTATTTGTAAAGTACATTCCTTCCTCCTTTCATCTATTCATTATATGGCCACATATATGCAAAGGGTTAAATACATTAACATGTTTTGATTGCAAGTAAGCTAATTTCTGTCCATGGTTGCTTTTTTTTTTATCACGGTTGTTGAGCCTTGGGAAACAGGATTTATAGCAGAAAATGTTTTGTTCCATGTGATTTAGAATTTATGGACTTGAGAGGGGGAAATTGTGTGGATTGGAAAATAGAGATGCCAGAAGGATGAAGGGAACACAAGGTCACCAGCAGAAAGGCGTGTTGGGATGAAAAACCCACAGAAGGTGCAGGTTGGTAGGTGGTTCTGTGCCTGAATGTGGTTTGAATGATTTTATTTTCACATTTATGGAGCATGATGAATTTAGCTTCAGGAAATAGAGCAGACTTCTGCTGCAAGGAAATGAAACTTCCATAAAATCAGAAAGGACAGTGTTTAGAGAAGCTTTCAGCAAGGGGAGTATGGGAGTGGAAAGGGAAGAATTTTCCAGACAAAAGAGATTCTTGTAAAAGAAGCCACCCAAGTAAATTGTGGGAAACTTTGGGAGCATTATGAATGAGTATGTGAGTTCTCGACTACATGAAAGGGGAAGCTTTGGAAGTCAATAGACTGAAGAAAAATGCTTACCTAGTACTCTTGCCTGGAGAATCCCATGGATGGAAGAGCCTGGTGGGCTGCAGTCCATGGGGTCGCGAAGAGTCAGACACGACTGAGCGACTTCAGTTTCACTTTTCACTTTCACGCATTGGAGAAGGAAATGGCAACCCACTCCAGTACTCTTGCCTGAAGAATCCCAGGGATGAGGGAGCCTGGTGGGCTGCCGTCTATGGGGTCGCACAGAGTCGGACACGTCAGAAGCAACTTAGCAGCAGCAGGAGCTGAAACAGAAACCAGAGGAGAACCTCTATTTTTGGAGAAGGTTGTTTTCAAATGTCTGTATCCAGTTTTTGCTGGTCACTATGCTGCAGTTTGAAGAAGGCAATGGTACCCTATTCCAGTATTCTTGCTTAGAAAATCCCACGGATGGAGGAGCCTGGTGGGCTGCAGTCCATGGGGTCGCTGAGGGTCAGACACGACTGAACGACTTCACTTTGACTTTTCACTTTCATGCACTGGAGAAGGAAATAGCAACCCACTCCAGTGTCCTTGCCTGGAGAATCCCAGGGACGGGGGAGCCTGGTGGGCTGCCATCTATGGGGTCCCACAGTCAGACATGACTGAAGTGACTTAGTAGCATGCTGTAGTTTGATAGGTCTTAATCTCCATTTCCTCCCTTTTTAACTGTTCTTCCTTGAGGTTCATCAGAATTAGGGTCCACTGACTCTGCATTTGGTGCATTTTGTTCTTGAGAAACAAAAGACGATTTACTGGTATTTGAGGCATAACAGAATATTTTACAAGTCGGTGGAAAAGATAATATTTCATGTTAAAATCTTTACTGAAAATGGATCTTACCTTGAACTTTGGTTTTGGAAAGTGCATTCCTGCACAGCTTGTTTATTCAACAATATACGTTCCCTTAACAGGATGTGCTGAGTGCCTAGCGTGTGCCAGACACCTGCTGGAGGTGAACTTCACAGCTTCTGCTCACATGGAACTTTATTCTGTCAGATTCTGAGGCCTTCTGTTTTCCAGGGTGTATGCAGGTCAACCTGAATCTTTACCTGTCATAACAAAAGAGTTTTGAAGTTCCTTTTGTGGCCTGGTTTATTGAGCTTCAACCTCTTCTCACCTTTTGTTTTTTAAATAGTCTTTTAAACTCTATTCCCATATCACCAGAATACCTGTTCAAATGTGATGCCAAAACAGGAGACATGGTTGCTTGAAGGCCCTGGCAGTTTAAATAGTCCAGTGCTCAATATCAGAGTCCATCTGGACTTCCTTTGGAGATGTTATTTGGAAACTTATTTTGATTACCAAGTTATATTGAATAGTAAAAAAATTTTTTTTCAAGGTGTTTGCATAGACAAGTGGAAGCAGAATGATCGTTACCTTGCAGCACTTACACACATTATAATAAGATAATAATAGTGATTTTCCGGGAACTTAATCACTCATCTTCTACTTGGTTATATATTTTTCTGTGCTTGTCCTTGAAACCCCTGATGGATACAGTCAGAAAACTGAGCTGGATGCTTAGAGACTTGTAATTAGTTAATTTATAGATTCAGTCTCTTCTTCAGTCTCTTTCTACTACAGAATCAATTGTTTTGTACCTTGATGTAGAGGCTGAGGACTCATAATTCTCATACATCACCTCTTTTGAGGATTATCCCACTAGAAAGCTTTCTTGTTGTAGGAATATAGATAATAACCTGGCTGGAGTTGCTGGGAGAAAACAAGGATTCTGGGGTTAGGGTTTATTTTAAGTGAAAAGATACTTAACTTGCTTTGCTCCACTGGGGGAATAATGAAAACAGCCAGCCACGTGTACATAGCTTCCATGTGTATTGTGATCTTGAGATTGTTCAAAATACAGGTTGTTGATTGAGCGCCTCAGTGGGTGCATCTGGGGCAAGTTAAACAAACCCTCTGTTCTCCACGGCAAGCAGGTGGTGTGAGCGGTTTCCAGGCAGCTTCATATGAAATGAAGCTCCTTTCTGTTCCATCCTGAAAATGGGCAAGCTAGACACAGGCATTGTTTCAGAACTCGTAAGTGATTAAGTGTAGGGGGGATGTTGTGGCAGGGAGAGCAGTAGGCTTTTCCTATTGTTTTTCCCATTAAACTGGCATTTGTCCTTGTCAGTGACTTCTTTCATGGATAACGTGCCCATGGTTTGGGGAAATTAAGACATCGCTCCTCTTCAGAGGTGATGAGGGGGCCCTGTGTTTTCAGCTTGAAATTTTAATGAAGGGCTAAGAAACAATTACATGACCTTGGATAAGCACTTGGACCTCAGCGGAGGGAAGAATCCCTGCAGGTTGGCCACTTAATCTCTGGCTGGCTTTCTGACCACCAACTTTGAGGTAAATCTGGCCTTTTCTAGCTCAGGATCACAACGTCATGCATTTCCCCCAAAAGAGGACAGTTGAAAGCAAAAAGGAATTCCATTGTCATTGTCTTCAAATAATCCAGTAGTTATTTTTTTAGTGGCTAACAGGGTATTCATTAACATAATGTTAGCTTGGGAAACTCACTGCAGAGTAACAGGAGTCTTCCCCGGAAGCTGTTTGCTTGTGTCACAGCTTTATGTAATTCACATACCATACAATTTACCCGTTTATGGTGTATAGCTCGATGGCTTTTGGGTATATTCACAGAATCATATATCTTTTGCCATACTCAATTTTAGAACACTTTTTATTATCTTGAAAATAAGCCCCTGACCCCTTAGCCCTCACCTCGGAAAGTTTTATGACATTGCCGGATGCTAACCCCAGGATTTATTCTGAGTCTTTTATCTCTTTGGGTCCAGCTCCTTCCAGGTATCTGATTCATCAGAGGGACAGATTCTCTGTAAACACGTGTAAATGTGTAAACGTGTTTATATGACCTCTCAGAACCTCACTGACCTGAAACCTGCTCATGAGCTCTGGATCTTCAGGCTGGAATCACTGGAGGAATTTTGAAAACTGTAAACTTGGAGAGTTACTTATTTAAATTGGTGAGAGATATGCATTTTAAAAAATGTGCTGCACTGTCACATATATTACCACTTAAAGAAAGTCCTCTAAAAATGACTTTTGAACAACACAGGGGTTTGGGCACTGGCCCTCCTTACACTGGGAAATCTGCATTTGACCTTAAAACCTGCCCTTTGTATTGGTGGACTCAACCAATCACACGTGGTGTAGTACCGCAGTACATATTTACTGGGGAAGGGAAAAAAAAAATCCTCATGTAAGTGGACCCACACAGTTCAAACCCATGCTGTTCAAGAGACAGCTGTGTTGAAAACAGTAGATGAATTATGTCCTATGAGTGAAGAATTGCTCTGGGTCGCAGCCTGCCTGGTGCATGTAGGTGTGAGTGCCAGGTGACTTAGTGATCAGAGCGCACAGGGGAAGGGCAAAGGGCTCTGGGCCAAAAAGCCCTGGCCTCAGACCCGCCTCTTGCCACAGCACCTCTGTTGGTGATATGCAAACAAGGCTGCCCACATTTCTTTGACATGGCTTATCAGAAACAGGCCATTTCTCCTCATTTTTCAGCTGAGGCTTTTTCAGGGGCCAGGAGAAGTGGGGGTGTGCTTAGACAGCTCACCTCTTCCCCTTCCCACTCCCTAAAAGGAGAGGGCCTCATGGGCCACTGCTCAGGCACTGTGGGTGCTTTTCCTTCTTTCTTTTTTTTAACTTGAAACCCAGCCTTTCGTGTCTATCCATGTATTGCTGTTTTGATTCAAGCTAGCACAGTCTCTTCCACAGACGGGAAGCATTCAGTTAAGTATTGCTGAACCCGTGAGTTTGTTGAATGAATGCATTTATTCAGGGCTCAGCTCAGGAAGCCCTGCCTGTAGACTGCTACCTACTGCCTTACCTACCAAACTACATGTGATTTCCTTCCTCTGTCATTCCCCCTCAGTTTTATTTGTGCGAAAGTCACAAGCATTTTACACACAGATTATTTTCTTATTCCCTGTTCTCTGTTTATGGCCTCTTTCTCCAACACAGATGAAACTGTAAATAGCTGGAGGAGTGGGGCAGTGCCTTAGTGAACTTGCTTGATCTCCCCAGCCTCAGTTTCTTCTTTTAAACTTATTTGGCTGCATTTGGGTCTTAGTTGCAGCATGGTGCAGGGATTCTCTAATTGTGCTCGTGGGCTCAGTAGGGCTGCGAGGGCTTAGTTACCCCTTGGCATGTGGGATTTTAGTTCCCCAACCAGGGGTTGAATCCATGTCCTCAGCATACAGGGTGGATTCTTAACCACTGGATTACCAGGAAAGTCCCAGCCTCAGTTTCTTCATCTGTAAATGGGGTTAGTACGAAGATGCTCGGGCTCTGACGATTAACTGAACTCAGACACATGGGTCATTCTGAACAGAACTCAGCACATAGATATCACTGTTTTGGTTGTAGTTTACCCTCTGTATTTGTTGGGCTTCCCTAGTGGCTCAGACAGTAGTCTGTCTGCAATGCGAGAGACCCGGGTTCGATCCCTGGGTTCGCCTAGTAACTTTTTAGGCACTTGTACTTTTTTAGGCACTGAATGGAAAAAGGAAAATTATTTCTTTAAAAGTTCATCTCACTGTCACCTGTGACTGCTAGAAAATAGCAAAAAAGACCAGTGACATTTCAAAGACTCCCAACCCCCTTCCCCGACTCCTTGTTTTTCCCTTTTACCCTGGAGGGACACAGTCTGGCAGCCAGGCTCAGAGATAGGGCACAGGGTCTCGTTACCAGGCCTGCCTGCAGCAGAGCTGGCTGTTGGTGTTCAAAGACGGCAGGGGAGGTGAAAGAGGCAAGTGGGCAGGCCACAAGCTCAGCCACCAGACCAGCAGAGGAGTTCCCGGAGGCCAGGCCCGAAGGGAGGAGGTCCCTGGCCAATGCCCATTTCAGCTCCTCACATCCCAGCTTTTGTTCATCATCAAAGGAATCCTAACATCAGGTCACACACACTTGACCTCTGGTAGCAGGGTGAAAAAATAAAATAGCCCTCTGCTTTGTTCTTTTTCCTGCCACTTCCTCTGACAAGTGACCAAGCTCATCGCCATTTGCAGGGGCGGAGGGGGAATAGGGAGCTGACATCTTCTGAACACTGCCGCCTGAGAAATGCATGCATCTTCTGTGACCCGACTGCCTTCCTTTCCCCTAAGACGGGCGCAGTCAGGCTGTGGGCTTGTGTCCCAGGCTTGGATGCAGCCTGCTCTGTGAAGCACAGGATTTCTGCCATGCCAGAAAGCCTCAAAGACGTTGGGAACATTAGCAAGCACTGAGTTTCCTATGTGCCAACCACTGTGTTGTGTATTCAGCTAAAAAGATAAATGAAATAGTGAGCTTACAACCCTCGTAGAGGTGGTAGACCCATAAACCAAAGGAGAAGTAGATATTGAAAAGTGCCAGTCTACCTGGGAGCAGAGAGGGCAGGTGGGTGTAGCCCCACCCAGTTCTCCTGGGGGAACTAGGAAAGGCTTAACAGAGCCTTCCAGAGAGCTTGTTGTAAATCCGCATTCCACAGGTCTTTTTTTTTCCCCTTGCATACTCTTTTCATAATAATACTGAACTGTAAAAACCACCTCTGGAAGTGATTTTTAAATTTAAAAAATATTTATTCAGATTAGCACGTTTTTTAAAATTATAATATTTTATCTTTGGGATCTGAATTACACTGGCTTCTGAAATCTTACAGTAAGAACTGTGATAAGGTAAATACACCTGCTGCTTCAGGCAGTTTTCAGAATAACCATTTTTACAATGATTCCCATTTCTTGTCTTTCTTACTAACTCATGTTTTGCCATTGGCTTTTCCTTAAATCTGCCTTTAATCACAGTCCATTATGGGTGTAAATGAAACCCTATATGACTAAGAAGAAAATAATTTTAAAAGCTACGTAATGGTCAAAAGCATCTTAAACCAACTAGAACTATGAGCACTTGGAGACCCTTTGTTTTGAGTTAAAGGAAAAAAAATACTTATTGACAGATTTTTTTTTAAAGTAGAAATAGAAGCCTTAAAAACTTCAACACATAAATTTTGAAACACTTTCCAGAACCCCTAGTTGTTTATCTTGTTCCAAACTATTACTAACCCACCAAAAGGATCTCAGTTAAAAAAAGAGAATGAGAGAATGAGCAGCTATGTTCTCTGAGGTCAGGATGCATTTTCAGGGTGCAGAAGGTCTTTAGTTCATTCATCAGATGCTGCTAAGTATACCCCTGTGTTCCTGGCACCATCCTAGGCACTTGGGATGCAGGTCTAAGCAAAGCAGACTCAGTCCCTGCCTTCATTGATTCATTCATCGCACAAAGATTTATTGTAGAGGATTCTGGTGTAGATGAAAAGATGGAAAAGGAGACTAGAGCCTATTGTGGGGTCCTTGGATGTCACACTAAAGGATCTGAATAGCAGGGAGGCCCAAAGCACTCATGTGGCAGAAGGTGGTATTTTAGGAACTTCATTTGCTGGCAGTGTAAGAAAGGTGGAAGGAAGAGAAGAGTCCCAAGTGATCATGAAGCGGTGAAGTTAGAAAAGCCACATCTCAAGTCGGAGGCAGGAGGGAAACAGGGACACTAGAAATGATTACAAAAAGAGCAGAAGGTAAGCAGTGGGTAGCTGGTCTTCCCAGAAAGATGGTGAGTCCGAGTTTGGTTTTAGACAATACTTGTCATGAGAACAGTTAGCATTGTTAAAGCACTTTTTATATGCCCTGTGCTGATTTGATAAGTTTTAACCCATGCAGTTCATGGGGTCGCAAAGAGTCGGACATGACTGAGTGACTGAACTGAACTGAACCCATGTAAATGTAACCACTGTGTAACATTTTCATTACCTGAAATATTTTCTTGGTCCTCTTTCCAGTCAGTACCTGGCAAATACTGATCTGCTTTCCGTTACTGTTGTTTCACCTTTTCTGGAATGTCATATATAAATGGAATTTTGTAGGATATAATTGGTGTCTGGTTTCTTTCACCTGGTTTAGAGCTTTGAGCTTCCTCCATACTGTTGCACGTTTGTTGTTGTTTTTAAGGGAAAGCAGGTTTATTAAGAAAGATACTCCACAGATAGAGTGTTGTTCTTCTGTTGCATGTTTTGTTGTTCTTGTTGCGTGTTTTTTATTACTGAGTAATGTTCCACTGTTTGAAGGTTCCACAACTTGTTATCGGTTGACCAGTTAGTAGACTTTTGGGTTGTTTCCAGGTTGGGGCTAATCATGAATAGAGATGCTATGAAAATACAAGTCTTTGTGTAGATGTGTTTTCATTTCTCCTGGGTAAGTACCTAGGAATGGAACTGCTTAGTCACCTGCTAAGTGAATATTTAACTTTATAAAAAATTGCCAGACTTTTCTAGATTCTCATCTGATCCTCATAACCCCTGTGAATTGTGTCTGTTATCATCACCATTTTTTCAGTTGGAAAAAAGTCAAGTGCAGGAAAGTTGGAGGAAAGTAAAGTACGTAACTTGCTCCAGGCCTTAAGGCTGGGGGGCGGCAGAATGAAGGTTTGTCTGATGCCTTTGGGCGATGTTGGGAGCCATTCCCAGCCTGATCTGTTGTTAGGGCCACACCTGTTCGGTGGCTCCCCCACTCCTAGGCCTAGCCAAGGACAAACCAGTGGGCCTTCCGCAATCTACAGAACCAGACACTAACTTGAGTGACCATTTTCTCAGTTCCTCTATTCGAGCTGCTAGGAGTGGAAGAATAAAGAAACAGGTGAAATTAAATAGTATATTCTGCTTAACCCACTCTCTCTGAAATACTGTCATCAGTTATATGCAATCACTGTAAAGACTGTTAATGTATTTTACATTGTTTGTCATAGGAAGCTTTTGAAATCTGGTGTGTATTTCCCAGTTACAACGTATCTCAGGACTAGCCTCATTCCAGGTGCTCAACAGCCACACATTTTTTGTGGCTACTGTAAGGGACAGCACAAATATAGGTATTAAAAATAATATCCAGAGGTACAGTTACTGAAATGGAAAAAATTCATGTTATATTAAGTGAAAAAAAGCAAGTCGTAACACTATAGTATGCTTATATTTTTATCATTACATGTTGTATCTGCAAATATGTCGTCTATAACCATATTGGCCAGTAATTTTTCTTTGTTTTTGGCTGTGCTCCGTCTTGGTTGCTGCTCAGGGTTTTCTCTCGTTGTGGTGAGTGAAAGCCGCTCTGTAGGCGCGATGCGCGGGCCTCTCCGTGCGGTAGGCGCGATGCGCGGGCCTCTCCGTGCGGTGCGAGCGGAAGCCGCTCTCTAGGCGCGATGCGTGGGCCTCTCCATGCGGTGGCTTCTCTTGCTGCGGGGCACAGGCTCCAGGCGCCCCCCAGGCTCAGCAGTTGTGGTGCGCGGGCGTAGTTGCACGTGGGATCTTCTCGGATCAGGGCTCAAACACGTGCCTCCTGCATCAGCAGGTGGATTCTTTACCACCGAGCCACCAGGGAAGCTCTGGACTACTTAAATTTAATAAAGTTAAATAAAAGTTAAAATTCTGTCCTTAAGTCAAACACGGGCCACTTGTGCCTCGTGGCCGCCACATGCAGCCTCGCATCCTTGGGTCACTGCTCTCTTCAGTCTGCCAACCCGGCTGAGAAAGACTGAGTGAGACAGTAGTGTCTGCCGGCCCTGCATCCAGCAGGGCTTGGTGACCTTTGAGATCCAGAGCCTCCACGGGTTTTAACAGTAAAACACAGGAAGGAGGTTCACTTATCCTGCAACCGCTGTTAGTATTTAATGGGAGCAGCGTGTGGAAAGACGGCAGTCTAATCAAAGACCCTGTTCTGTTTTGGTACAACTGCCATTCAGATTGCCGAGTATTCAAAGCATCCACTTCAGACACGTTCATATAAAAATGCTCCTTTCTGCTTCAGAACATGCCTAGTATTCATGGTGGGGCTTGTTTAAAATTGTTTTCTTATTTATACACACTTTCTATGCAGTGCCCAAATAACATCCATCCTGGAAGTGCATAGACAACAGTTTGTGTACATGTGGCAGGAAGTGGGTTGCAAAGTGCAGGGTATTAACGTCTGGGGGCTGTTGTGAGAGCTCAGATCCCCCAGGCCCCAGTTACCCTCCTCGCTTGGCCCTCACTCTGTCCCAGCCTCTTCCCAACTTGAAGGACTGGTTCTGCTCGTTCAGCCAACCTCAGAAAGAGGGGAAGATGGTAGGAAAGCATTCTGCCCAAGGCCATAGAACCGGGGAACTCCTGTGCCCGTGGGTCAGACAGGCCTGGGGTAGAGGCTGTTCTCAGCACTTACTAGCTGAGTGCCCTTGTTTAGGACATCTACCCTCTTTGAGCCCCGGGATTGTTGTAAAAGAGTGACATCTACCTCCACGCTTTGCTGGGAGGTGGACTCAGCTGAGGAACAGAAGGCGTAGAGTAAGTGCTCCATAAACGGCAGTTATTACCTTCAGCTCTGAAGACAGAAGTGGCAGCACGGCGTGCGTAGTCACATACGTGGTTGGTTATGAATTGGAAGTCGTTGTCTCAGGAGAGCACAGTGACATCTTTAGGCCAGGCAGTTTCTGTGTAGTCAACTCTCTGTCATCCTTAGTGATGGTGAACACTTCTACTATAAATTATTGAAAGCAGTAGGGACCCCCCTCAGCTTGACTTCTACTTTCAAGTGTTTTTTTTTTTCCCCTCCCACCAAATGTTTTACTGCCTCTGATACAAGGAGAAGAGTTCATTTTGTTTGACTTTCATCTTCTGCTTTTCCAGTCTTCCCAGCATAGTAAAAGTGCTGATGATTTGTAAATTGACCAAAAGTTCCCTTGCCAAAGGAAAAAAGATGCTAATTTGCACTTATCATTGATAACATACTATACTCTTATCCAAGCTTGGATAATTTTGATCCTTATCTTACTACTTGAGATTCTTTAAAGTACCTTGTTTTAAATGATATATATGACAAACCAAGGAACTTAAAAAAAAAAAAGGTTTTTCCTGATTTGAAATGTAATATGTGCTCATTGAGGATAAAGTGAAAAATACAAAACAGAAAATAGCTATGAGAATTAAAATCACAGATAATTTCACCTCTGGAGACAACAGATACTAACATTTGGTGTAGTTCCTTCTTTCGATCTATGTCATCCCAGAATTTTTTATCCTTTTTTAATAATTAACATCACAGCACATAACTTTTCCCAGGTAATGAAAATCATTTCAGTACATCCTTTTAAAGGCTTGCATATTCTTCCACTATGTACTGAAACCATAAATAACTCGCCTATCCTCTTATTGCTGAAATCCAGGTTGTCTTGGGCTGCCCTGTGGCTCAGCTGGTAAAGAATCCGCCTGCAATGCCGGAGATCTGGGTTCAATCCCTGGGTTGGGAAGATCCCCTGGAGAAAGGAAAGGCTCCCCACTCCAGTATTCTGGCCTTGAGAATTCCATGGACTGTATAGTCCATGAAGTTGCAAAGAGTCAGACATGACTGAGTGACTTTCACTTTCAGATTATCTTAGGGAGGAGGCTTTTTAATTAGCCTGCTTTAAAACTGGGTGTAGAAGCTGGGACGACTGAGGCCGGAGGAATGGTATTCCTTGTTAGCAGTCGGAGACTGGTAAAAACTGTTTTCCGTGTTCCTAGGGAATGGCCGTTCCTTCTTCCCTCTGTGCTCTTGGTGCTGCTGCTGACTCTGGTACTTACAGGTTAAAGCCATGACAGACTCCCCCTTGAACACCTTGCCTTTGCTATTTTTTCTTTTAATATTTATTTTGGGGAGCTTCCCAGGTGGCTCAGTGCTAAACAATCTGCCTACCAAGCAGGAGACTCAGGTTCGATCCCTGGGTCGGGAAGATCCCCTGGATTGGGAAATGGCAACCCATTCCAGTGTTCTTGCCTGGAGAATCCCATGGGCAGAGGATCCCGGCCAGCTACAGTCTATGGGGTCACCAGGAGTTGGACACGACCGAGGGACTGAGCCCACATGCACACCGGGTCTTGGTTGTGTCATGTGGGATCTAGTTGCCTCACTAGGGGTTGAACCGGTGCTCCTTGCATCAGGAGCCTCAGTCACTGAGCCACCCAGGGAAATCCTTTGCTACTTTTTTAGCAGGAAAGAAACAGAAAGCCGGCCTTTGTGCTGGCTGCTCTAAGTACACGATGTCACTGAATATTCGCCACAGCCCTGTTGGAAAGGTATGATCTTGCAGGTGAGGAAACCGAGGCTCAGAGGAGTTGGGTCACAAAACTGGTAAGTGGCAGAGAGCCGCAGTGCCTTCCCCTGAGGCCCCTGTGGTCGTGACTGATATACAGTGACCAGCTAGGACTTGGGGTGGCCTGGCTTCCAGGCAGTGGCAAACAAGGATAGAGCGAGAAGCAGCCCGAGGAAGATGAATGCTTCTGCCCTGGTCCCTAGGTTGGTAGCAGCTGAGTGTGTGAGGGGTGAGAAGTTGGCCATCTGAGACACCAGAACCCACATAAAAGTCACAATCGCCAGCCAGATCAGAATGTGTGTGTTTGTGTTTTCTAGCCAGTTAAATATGTTGTGTGTGATTCTGAGTTTATGTTCTCTGTATCTGTTTCTACCCTTTTAGCGCATTGGCCTAAGAGATATGAGGGCTATTGAACAAGCAAAGGTCATATTTCATTTTTAATTACTATTTAATTGAATCTCCAGCTTTTCTAGGGTTTATTTTCTTTGTTTTGATGTAAGATGGAATTCATGAGTTTCCATCCTAGCATATTATGTAATCAGGAACTGCTGATTACAACACCGCATCCATCCTGTAGTTGTGTCTGAGGTCAAAAGCATTCTTGAACACTGCTTTGCGGTATCTCTCCTGGCTGGAATGTGGGCTGTCCTGGCAGACCAGCAGACCATCCGGAAGGGGAGAGCCTGGGCTTCAAAAGGCCTACGAGAAGGATGCGTGTGCAGTCGTTCTTTTAAGGACGCTGGCTCTCATTTCCGGGATCAAAGCATGTTTGTGACGTGGTCCTTGTCCCTTCTATGAACGCAGAGTGGAAACTGGAGACTGTTTTGCATAAAATTAAAGTACAAGGTTCTGTGATTCAGTCAGTTAGGTTTTGTTTTTTTTCCAGTTAGCTTTTAAATGAAATTTATTTCATGTGGTTGAAAAGGAGATACACTTGACTTCACTCAGTTGCCAAAACGTAGGTGAACATAGCAGTGATTCTTCAGATGCCTTTTTTTTTTTTTGGCTTTATTTTACTATATTTGTTTATTTAATTGGAGAATAATTGCTTTACAATATTGGGTTGGTTCCTGCCATATCAACGTGAATCAGCCACGGGTATACATATGTCCCCTCCGTTTTGAGCCTCCCTCCCACCTCCCACCCCACCTCACCCCTCTAAGTTGTCTCGAACACCGGGTTGAGCTCCCTGCCCTGTGCAGCACACTCCTACTGGCTATCTGTGTTACTTATGGTAGTCTGTATGTTTCCACGCTGCTATCTTGGTTCGTCCCGGCCTCTCCTTCCCACACTGTGTGCACAAGTCTGCTCACTATGCCTGCATCTCCACTGCTGCCCTGCAGACAGCTTCATCAGTACTGTGTTTCCACACATACACACTGTTGACGACAGCCAGGACATGGAAGTGTCCTACATGCCCGTTGACAGGTGAACAGACAAAGAAGCTGTACCCAAATACCATGGAATGTTAGTCACAAAGAAGAACGCACCCTCAGTCCTAATGAGGTGGATGAACCGAGAGCTTGTTATATAGAGTGAAGTGAGTCAGAAAGAGAAAAACAAGTATCGTATATTAGTGCATGTATATGGAATGTAGGAAGACGGTACTGAAGAACCGATCTGCAGGGCAGCAGTCGGGATGCAGGCATAGAGAACAGATGCCTTATTAAAACCATAATGCTTTCATTTGTTTGGAGGCAGGTTTTGTACATCATTGGCTTGCACAGCAGTTAAAGCACAGGCACATTCTAGCTCTGAAATCTGCAGATGAAACAATGATAATGGCTATTTAGAGAGCAAGGAGTAATCATTCGTTCTCAGTGAAATATTAAGGAGTGTAAGCAGCCCGGCAGGTGGCCTGCGCACCGAGCAGAAGTCCTGCAACCGTGAGAGTTTCTCCAGGAAGCTTGCTCTCCTGCAGGGCCGTGCTGCCCACGGCCCTGCTATCAAGTGATAGCACAGGTCTGTGTATTGATTTTCATGAAGTCTGAGGGCCTGGGAGATCATGGAGATTCTCTGGAGAGTGCTTTTAGACTTTCCCTGGATGCAGGTGCACATGAGGGCGGCAGTATGCCACCTGTTCCCCGAAGGGGCACGTGATCAGTTAACACCTGCCACCAAGCATTCGCTGGGCTTCTGACCCTCGGCCTGACCTTGTGCTGAGTGCTGTTTGGAATGCAGAGAAATGTGTGATTTTAGCCTTTGAAGAACTCAGTCCGGTCGGAGAGACGCTCCCTCCCCAAGCGTAGACAGATGTGGGACAAAGATAACCCTGATATGGTTAAAATGCTGGACGTCCCAAGTTTTGACTAGGCAGGACAGCAAAGGGACAGAAGTAAATACTGGGTGTTCAGGCTCTGCGGGGTCTGATTAGGTAGAGGAGGGATCAATACAAAGAAACGGTTAGGACAGTTCGGGCAGGCGATAGAAGAGCATGGACGCCAGGCTGCGGAGTTTGAATTTTATCCTGTGGCCAGTGGGAGCCCCTGCAGGCTCCTGCCCAGGGAGGTAGCACAGTGTTGGGTGTCCAGCAGGGTCTCTTGTGCTCAGCATTCCCTGGGGGGTCTGGCAGTGAACTGGGAGTGCTGTGGTGCCTGGTCGCTGGAGACCCAGACCTGGCCTCCTACCCCAAATCTCCTGTTTTCTAGTGAAGGTATTGATCATTTCAGAGACTCTGCCCCTGGCTGTAAATGAAGCTTCCTGTTTCTTCCTTGCTCTCCTGAAGGGACATCGGTGAATCCCGTGAGTGGGGCCACCACCGCGGGACTGTGCAGGGAGTGCTAGAGGGCTCAGGTTAGGCACCTCCCATACCCAATAAGAAAGGAGAGTCCCTGCAAAGAGGTGGGGAGGGCTGGGAGTTGGGGGCAGAGGGCACTGTGAATTGTGGCGGGTTCTTGGTTCACTGGTTCCCTTCATCTCAGAGAGGGTTTTGTTTTTTTGTAGTGTGAAGCTGCTTCCTATCTACAAGGTTTTAGAACAGTGATTCTCGCCTCTGGCAGCACACTGGAATCACTGGGGAACTTTTAAGACCTACTAATACCTCTGCCTCTATAATGAAAGAACATCTTTTTTGGGTGTTAGTTCTAGAAGGTCTCGTAGGTCTTCATAGAACTGTTCAGCTTCTTCAGCATTAACTGGTCAGGGCATAGACTTGGATTACCGTGATATTGAATGGTTTGCTTTGGAAACGAACAGGGATCATTCTCTCATTTTTGAGATTGCATCCAAGTACTGCATTTTGGACTCTCTTTTGTTGACTATGATGACTACTCCATTTCTTCTGAGGGATTCCTGCCCACAGTAGTAGATATAATGGTCATCTGAGTTAAATTCACTCATTCCAGTCCATTTTAGTTCGCTGATTCCTAGAATGTCGATGTTCACTCTTGTCATCTCCTGTTTGACCACTTCCAATTTGCCTTGATTCTTGGACCTAACATTCCAGGTTCCTATGCAATATTGCTCTTTACAGCATCAAACCCTGCTTCCATCACCAGTCCCATTCAAAACTGGGTGTTGTTTTTGCTTTGGCTCCATTCCTTCATTCTTTCTGGAGTTATTTCTCCACTGATCTCCAGTAGCATATTGGGCACCTACCGACCTGGGGAGTTCCTCTTTCAGTATCCTATCATTTTGCCTTTTCATATTTAGGGGGTTCTAAAGGTAAGAATACTGAAGTGGTTTACCATTCCCTTCTCCAGTGGACCACATTCTGCAGACCTCTCCACCATGACCCAGCCATCTTGGGTGGCCCCACACGGCATGGCTTAGTTTCATTGAGTTAGACAAGGCTGTGGTCCGTATGATCAGATTGGCTAGTTGTCTGTGATTGCAGTTTCAGTCTCTCTGCCCTCTGATCCCCTGTCTCAGTGCCTACCGTCTTACTTGGGTTTCTCTTACCTTGAATGTAGGGGGTCTCTTTTCACAGCTGCTCCAGCAAAGTGCAGCTGCTGCTCCTTACCTCAGGATGCAGGGCAGCTCCTCTAGGCTGCTGCCCCTGACTTCCTGCACAGGGTAGCTCCTCTCAGCCACAGCTGCCACGCTCCTGCGCCATCACGGCCGCCCAACAAGGAAGTCAAGGAACACCTGGAGTAACAGGCAAATTTGGCCATGGAGTATAGAATGAAGTAGCGCAAAGTCTAATAGAGTTCTGCCAAGAGAACCCACTGGTCATAGCAAACACCCTCTTCCAACAACACAAGAGAAGACGCTGCACACGAACATCACCAGATGGTCAACACCGAAATCAGATTGATTATATTCTTTGCAGCCAAAGATGGAGAAACTCTATAGAGTCAGCAAAAACAAGACGGAGAGCTGATTGTGGCTTGGATCATGAACTCCTTATTGCCAAATACAGACTGAAATTGAAGAAAGTGGAGAAAACCACTAGACCATTTAGGTATGACCTAAATCAAATCCCTTATGATTATACAGTGGAAGTGAGAAATAGATTTAAGGGACTAGATCTGATAGAGTGCCTAATGAACTATGGATGGAGGTTCATGACATTGTACAGGAGACAGGAATCAAGACCATCCCCAAGAAAAAGAAA
>SJYV01011140.1:0-10574 GCA_006410875.1 Neotragus pygmaeus | reverse complement strand
GTGTGTGTGTGTGTGTGTGTGTGTGTGTGTGTGTGGTCAGTCACTCAATCACGTCCAACTCTTTGTGACCGCATGGACTGCAGCCCGCCTGGCTCCTCTGTCCATGGAGATTCTCCAGGCAAGAATACTGGGATGGGTTGCCATTTCCTCCTCCAGGGGATCTTCCCGACCCAGGGATCAAATCCGTGTCTTGCGTGGCTCCTCATTGGCAGGTGAGTTCTTTACCCCTGAGCTGCCTGGGGAGCCACAGATTTTCAGGTACTGGTGTTTTAATAATGAAAAGTTTTATAGTTACCCAGTACTTTTGTCTTTTCAATCACAACAATAATATATGCTGACCTTGATACACTGCTGTTGTCTAAGTTGTGAGATTCTAAGTGCCTTCTAAATTATGAGAAATATTTAACGGAGTTATAATGTTTAACAGAGTGACAGCATTGTTGTTGTTGTTTTTTTTTAGAAGGGGTGGTGGAAGAGGTTAAAATTCTATGTGTGTTCCGTCGCATCCAACTTCTGTTTGTTAGGATCAGAACAGTGTTCCCAAACCGCTCAGGGTGACAAAAAGTTTATCATGTTTGCAGAGCAGCTATTATCAGGTTTTATCCAGCCAATGACACTACCTGGGTGTATTATATTGAGTTGGATGTTTGAGAGGAAGCTCTGAAGAAACCACCTGAAATTAATGCTGGAAGAAGAGAGGGTGGTTGAATTTCTTGATGTTGGATTTCTACCAGGAAAAATAAATTCATATACCTTTGAATTTTTTTTTTATTATTGCACCTTATAGAGATTTACCGGGAGATTTTCACCCAAGATCTAAGCATTCCAGATCTTATCAATGAACTCTTTTCCCAGGCTAGGTAGTTGGGGTTATAACTCAAAAGAAAAATGGCAAATCTGGAGATAATGAATGGCCAGCGGAGGGATTAGCAGTAACTTATCTAAAGAAGAAAATAAGATTTGAGAAATACAAAGGCTGTGAAATATTAGTAGGAACAGCTTAAAAGTACTGTGGCACTAACCCTCAACCATCTTGGCTGAGAAATGCCACCTTTTCAAACTCTGTGAGCGCCTCTGTTACAGTGAAGCAGCATTTTGATTACAGCAAACAAAAGTGGTCCTTGGGGATCAGACTTGACGGAACATTATGTTCTTCCAGAAGTCTTTTTGTAGGTGGTGCTTACTTAACTTCAATTTCAGAACAGCTTTGTGGCACATCTGATTTTAATATACGGTTGTTAAAAATTCATGTGAACGTAATAAAGAATTTTAAAATAAGCTGATAACATTGGAGCCCAACAGAGAAACCTTAATGAAAAAGAACTGATGGTGGGAGAGAAGAGATCCTGTCCTCACATTAAATACCAGTTGTCCTTCTGGGTGCTCCACAGAATCTTCACGGACCGACAGCATTCAGCGCTGCCCTTGGGGCTGGACAACACCATCCGTGGCTTTTGGGCTTCAAATTCTTGCTCCGCCCCTGGTGAGCTGACCTTAGCCAGCTCACTAGTCTGGCTGGGACTCAATTTCCTCACCAGTAAAGTAAGAGTAGGGTGAAGACTTGCAACTCAAAAATCCTGCCGTCTGTTGCATGACTTATGTGACTAAGCTTGCTTAGTGTGAAATCAGGTGACTCTGGAAATGGAACTGAGCTCTGCTATGGAGAAGGAGGGTTTGCCTTCATCTGCTTCTGGTTTGCCCTCCCCTCCTAGGTAGCCCGAGATGCTGACTTCTGGACAGTCAGCCCTCTTTGTCATCCACAAAATATTATTAGGATAACCTCACTAAGTTGGCAGCTTCCCACCCTCCACCATCCCCGGTTTTCTATGTAGTATATAAATGTTTCAGAAATTCTCTTCTTTGAGAAAAACTTGAAAGGGAAAAAAATCTCACAGAGACAGCAGAAGAGCTCACAGACTAAGGTTTGGAAGAGATTTCAGCCAGCCACAGTGTGTTAACCTCGTTTGGATTCGAACAAGCAGATTAAAAAAAAAAAATTAAAAAGACATTTGTAAGACAACTGGCACTTGGCACATTTAGTAGATACTGAATCTTAAGAAATGATCATCAGTTTTTTTAGGTGTCATACCAGGGTTACAGTTACGTGTTAAAAAGAGTCCTTATCTTTTAGAGACAGATTTTGAAATATTTGCAGATAGAATAATATGATGCTGGAGGGGCAGTTAGTGAGTAGATAATACAGATGAAACAAGATCGGCGATGAATTGACAATTATAGAAATTGACTGGTGGGTACATGCGAGTTGATTACGTGATTTGGTCTACTTTTGTATTAGTCTCATAGCTTCCATCAATTAAAAAAATAAATAAAAGGTTAAAATAGATAACTCTACTCTCTGTACAGCACAGGAAAGTTGACTCAGTATTCTGTAATAACCTATATGAGAAAAGAATCCAAAGAAGAGGAGAAATGCAGATACATATAACCAAATCACTTTGCTGTATACCTGAAACTAATACAATGTTGTAAATCAACTGTACTCAGTATAAAATTAAAAAAAAAAAAGCTTAACAGGGATTCATCCTAAAGGAGACATATTTGCTGAGGTGTTGGAAAGGGCCGCCTGTCACCGTTGCATAATCGTTGGGGGTAAATTTGGAAGTTCATCAATCAGAAAGCCTATAGCGAGGAGGCGCTGGCTGGCACGGGGCCCAGCTCTGTGTGGCTGTCATCTAGCTTCCAGGCCAATTTGCCCTCTATAAATATCAGTCTATATGAATGCTTTACTATTTTAATGCACGCTTGCCGCAGCTGCTCAGCGTGTTTGTTTACGTAGCTGTGAACCCTTCTGTAAACATCACTATCTCCAAATTGCCCATGTGTCAGGCACATAAAGGGCCCCCTTTAAAAATACATTTGCGCTATGAGATGTGGCCAGTGCCCAGATGTCTGGGTGACTGGTGTCAGAATTTTCCAGGGTTGGATTCATTTTCAAAAATAGAATCACATGACTGAAAGGTTCTTGAGAGGTGACATATTCCCCCTGATTTGGGCAGGGCCAGATCCAAGCCATCCACCAGGAGAGTGGGTCTGTCTTTTGTGGGTGTGAGTCTTAGGGCCAGGACCCGCAGGCCCTCAAAGGTGGGCAAGACTCAGCTGCTTGCCTTCCAGGAGCTGACCTGCCATTTCTAAAGATGAGCCTGATCCTGAGTTATGTGATGAAGCAGGCTGGGGGCAGCAAGCTCGGGGATGGGATATTTACTGTGTGTCACTGGCTGACCTGTGCTGAGCCTGAGCCCCCCGCCGCCTGAAGGACTGGTCCTNGCCATTTCTAAAGATGAGCCTGATCCTGAGTTATGTGATGAAGCAGGCTGGGGGCAGCAAGCTCGGGGATGGGATATTTACTGTGTGTCACTGGCTGACCTGTGCTGAGCCTGAGCCCCCCGCCGCCTGAAGGACTGGTCCTCTCAGCCTACTGCTCAGTAGCTCAGATCTCCAGAAGATACCACGTCATGACACTGTGTGCCACATCGTGCAAGAGAGGAAGAGGGCATTGCTTTGAGGCTGTAGAGATGTTGCTGATGGGGCTCATCCTTGAAACGGGCCTCAGTGAGAGGCCCCCTTATGGAGGTCATGGACAGTAGTTTAAGGTCAACTGAGACAGACTTGATACAAAGCTGGAGTCAAGCAGAGGCTGTTTTGTGTCAGCTTGGGTTTCCATGGCTCCTAATTTCCCATCTAGCCCTCCAGTGAATAATGAGATCTTTGTGAATTTGTTTTCCTCAGTGTGCATTTGGTCCACATTAATTTTTTTCCTGTGGCTTTTGGTTCATTGAAGCATCTTTCCTTCCCCAAAGTGAAAGTGAAGTCGCTCAGTCTTGTCGGACTCTTTGAGATCCCATGGACTGTAGCCTACCAGACTCCTCCATCCATGGAGTTTTCCAGGCAAGAGTCCTGGAGTGGGTTGCCATTTCCTTCTCCAGGGCATCTTCCCAACCCAGGGATTGAACCCGGGTCTCCTGCATTGCAGGCAGATGCTTTACCGTCTGAGCCACCAGGGAGTCCTTCTCAAAGGCCTGTTTCATACCCATAAATCCCAATTGTGCTTTTCATTCACAAAGAGAAAAGTGTCCCCCTGAAGTTTAAGAGATTAGATGTGCTGGAAAGACTGAACTGTGCAAATCCTGTCAAGAAAAAAAATCAAGAAGTGTCCAGCTTCTAGAAAAACCCAGAACTTTCTAGAGCACTCCTCCTCCCTCTATTTTTGAGAAATTAGAAAATTATTGTTATTATTTTTAGAAAGTTGATAGCAGTTGCCTTTCCCCAGGAACAGGGGTGTGTTGATTCCTTTTTGCTGGTAAACACCCAGTTTTCTCTAAAGCAGCAGCAGAAAGGCCACCGGATGCTCAGAGGCAAGTGTCACTATTAATTACCATCAAAGGGACAGTCCTCTGGTTGGAAAGGCTCACTTCCTACAAGCTGTCCTCAGAAGGACACGGCGTGCCCTAGGGAGGATTCAGACTCAGGGACAACACCAAGGTAAGTTCCTTATTCCGCGTTTGTTTATCTTTCGAGGTTGGGCTTTGATCTGAGGAAACACAGCTCCTGCAATTTAAAGTTCGAATTAACACCAGTAACCAGATGGTACCTCTCCACTGGATTTTGCTTCTGGGGCTCAGAGATGGGAGGAGAACTAAGCTTGCCCATTTTCCTCCCTCCTGTCCTTTTGGGAGAGTTTATAGCGAGAAATCAAATGTTAAAACTGCATCCCCAGGGGTCAGTTTGTGCTGCCAGAGGCTGTATCTCAATGGCCACCGCTAGGGGGACCCAGAGTCCCTGTGCTTGGCCTGGGAGGAAGTCTCTGGTCTGTGGGAACTGCTGGAGCTCCCTGGCTGAGTTGGTCTCCCCTCCCCTCTCTCTGATCCAGGCTCTTCCCCGCTCTCCTCCTCCCCCTTCTCCCTTCCTCCCACACAGCAGTTGCCTCACCAGTGTGCCCCAAAGTCAGGCTCAGGGTACATCTTGGTTAAAATATTGCAACAATTAGCTGTTCACAGCAGAAGGGCCAATAGGGCTATGGTGAGTGGGTCTCGATTTTTATTCTTTTCTGCTTGAATTATTTACTGGGTCTGCATTATTGCACCTACAGGAGGGGTGGCAGTTAGAGTATAGAGAAAAGACCAAATTCTCACTTGATGTAAAAGAAAAGCCAGGGCTGTGGGTCTTGCAAATGACTCCCAAAGAAGGGGCAAAATTACATTTTTATTAAAGCAATTTGTCAAGTTTTCCTTTGAAAGGCTTAACTTCTTCTTCCTGTCTTGGCAATAGATAGCCTCAAGTTATTCAAACTAAACAATGCTTTAAAACCACCTATAATTGCTTTAGAGGGAGATCAAATTTTCATTTAAGTAAATGTTTGAAAATTTAAAATATATTAAGAGGTATTTTTTAAAATTATTAATTAATTTTCCCAAGTTGTTGTTGTTGTTGTTGTTGTTGTTTTTAATTTTTTAAGCGAAATGGTTAGACTTCTTGGTGGACATCCTTAAGGTAAGAGGCTACATACTATTTCATGAATAAAGAGGTGACTTCTAATAGTGAGGGAGGTTCGGTTTTCCACATCTTGTCCTGAGTAAGGATTTGAAGTCCGGCTTAAGATGAACAGCCATCCCCAGACACCCCAACGTGGGCACGCCTTACCTGTAGCTTCCACCATTCCTTCCAGGATGACCACAATTTCCAGTTCCTCTTTGGGCAGCTGGGCTTTGGAGATCTCCCAGAAAGGACTCTGCTGGTTAATTTCGTGGCTGATGATGAGCGGAGACACCAGAAACAGACGGTCGTCCCCCGTGTAATACCCGACATTGATGTCCGTCTGGTTCAGAGGGATGAACTCCCCTTCCGAGGTCTGTTTGGATTTAATCAGCTTGGCTCTGATGGAAGCCTCCACGATGTGGGAATTCCTCAGATCTCCCACCCGAAACATCAGGCACAGTTTCCCATCCCGCATGGAGATCACCGCGTGCGTGGAGAAAACCAGGGTCTCAGCCCTCTTCTTGGGCTGCGATATTTTAACAAACATGCACCCCACCATGAAAGCGTTGACAATGGACCCCAACACCGACTGGATGAGGAGGAGGATGATGCCCTCCGGGCACTTGTCCGTGATGACCCGGTAGCCATAACCGATGGTGGTTTCGGTCTCTATGGAGAATAAAAAAGCAGAGACGAACCCGTTGAGGTTGGTGACGCACGGAGTCCACGATGGGTCCTCTATGTGGTCCATGTCTCCGCGGATGTATGCAATTAGCCACCAGATCATCCCGAAAAAGAGCCAGGTCACGGTGTAGACCATGACGAAGATGAGCAGGTTGAATCTCCACTTGAGGTCCACCAGGGTGGTGAAGATGTCGGTCAGGTAGCGGTAGGTCTCCCTCACGTTGCCGTGGTGAACGTTGCACTTCCCGTCCTTCCGCACGTACCTCTGGATTTTCCTTTTGGTCCGGTCCCGGCTGACGTGTCTGGGCAGGTCGTCCCTGGCCTGCTTAGGCAACTTTGGCTGGTGAATGGCCATGGGGCTCTCAACGTCCTGGTCCATGGAGTCACCCTCTAGGACGTTAGCTGGTGGTTTGGAGAAAAGAAAAGAGAAACCGAGTGAACCGCTGGCTCCCTGAGGGTCCTGGAAACCCCCTTGGTGGTGGGCAGGGCGGTAGACGACCGAGCATCGTTGGACCATTTGTGCAGCTCCTACCAGAGCAGATGAAGCCTCTTTTGGGGGGAGCGTCACCTGCCTGTGCCCTGTGATCTAGCTTGTGTAAGGACTTTACCGAACTTCCCACTGGGGCAAGGCTCCCTGCTGTGAAAGTGTCTCCCTGCCAGCAAGTTCTAAGAGTGGGCTCTGACGGCAGGGTGTCTCCTGGCTCTCTCTGAGATGCTGTGCTATGTGAGAAGCAGCACACTCCGGATAAAGAAATGTTTCGATCCAGACAGCCTTGGTTCTACCACTCGGCGGCTGTGGGCTCCTGGTTGTGCTGTTACGGATCGTATTCTCCTAAATCCATATGTTGAAGCCCTGACACCCAGTGTGGCTCTATTTGGAGATGGGTCCTCTGAGGACATAATTAAGGTTAAATGAGTGCAAAAGGGTGAAGCCTGAATCCAAAAGGACTTTGTGCTCTTTTTAAGGAAATGAAGAGACACTGGGGCTGTGTTTGCGGAGAAAGGTCATGTGAGGACACAGAGAGGAGGCAGGAAGAAAGGTCTTCCAAACCGATTGAGGGCACCAGAAACCAACCCTGCGGGCACCTTGGTCTTAAACTTCCAGCCCTCAGAACTGTGAGAAAATGAATTGCTGCTGTTTAAGCCCTCCAGTCTGTAGGGTTCTGTTAGGGCAGCCTGAGTAGACCAATAGACTATTCGAATTCATTGACTGATCCGCAGTTTTCACGTTTACAAAACGGTCATCATGATAGCCAATTCATAGGGTTATTATAAAGTTAAACAAGACCACATGCATGGTATCTGCCTGCATGGAACAGACATGTAATAAACATTCCTTTGCAATTGTTCCTTTGCTACTCTCCTTGATTTTAGGGGCAAGAATTTTGAGTGAACTCTTTAATTCAGTCAAATTTCAGAGTTGAAAATTTTTTGGTTTTTATTGGTAAATACGAGCTTCCATGATAGCTCAGCTGGTAAAGAATCCACCTGCTATGCAGGAGACTCTGGTTTGATTCCTGGGTCGGGAAGATCCCCTGGAGAAGGGATAGGCTACCCACTCCAGTATTTTGGGGCTTCCCTCATGGCGCAGCTGGTAAAGAATCTGCCTGCAATGTGGGAGACCTGGGTTCTATCCCTGGGTTGGGAAGATCCCCTGAAAGAGGGCATGGCAACCCACTCCAGTATTCTGGCCTGTGGAATTCCACGGACTGTTACAGTCCATGGAGTGGCAAAGAGTTGAACATGACTGAGTGACTTTCACATGCATGCATTTTACCCTAAGGCGATGCCAAGGTTAAAAGCAGTGTGGGGCATGTCTTTCTCTTTCTATATGTTTACATATTTGATTTGGTTTCTCCCTCAAAATTTAACATCTGCAGTTTTGGCTTGTGGTTGTATTCTTTCTGCTGGCCTTCATGATTAATGCATTGGTACGATCATTTGATGACGAAGCATGAGGAAGACTCTCCCGGAATCCGAGTGCAAGGGGACGTTTAGAACCGATGTTGCTATGAAACACATATAAACCACTGTGTGAAATTTCTTGTTCAGCCAATAATTTTAAAGCTTTCTGAAAGTTTTATAGGCAGTTTCTTCCCTCAGGCTTGTGCTCTGTGTCATTTGACTCTGGGGTGCCTTTTCTCCCCTTGGTTAAAGGAGAAAAACAGTCTGTTGAGAACACATTTATCTGAATAAGCAAGCAGCTGGGGATGGGACTCGAGCGGTACCAACTTATCTTATGGATTACCCTTGCTCATGGTTGGATAGTTTCCTTAATAATCAATCCCATGGATCTGTTTTTAGTTTTCAGCACCAGGAAGAAGCAGCATCTGGTCTGTGAGTCCAATGTTTGGCGAGATAGCTTTGACGTTTAGATAACTGCCCTCAGTAACGCTTCATTTGTAGAAGAGGAACCTTGTCTTTTTTCCTCTTAGAACAGAACAGATACCAGGACAAGAGTCAAAGGAAGCAGCTGAGACTGGGACAGGGTGGATGGGGTTGGGGGATCTGGATGGGAGTCATGGGCAACGTCCCTGCTCACTGCTAGCACCCCATGCAAGGCGGGCTGGGGTGTCTGATGCAGCGGTTGTCTTGTCTGAGCTCTCATTGCTAATTTTGCCCCGAGACGGAGTCTCTGAATCTGACTTCATGTGGGCTGAACTCGGTTCAAAATCAGCCAGGCTGGGCACTCTTGTCTGGAGACCTGGAGTGTGGTCTGACCTTGACCCCAGGTGGGGAGATCTATGCCTATACAGGGTCACCCTGGGGACTTGTTTCCCTGAGTGTTGAGGTGGAAGAGGGCAGCTTTGTCAGATTAGCTGACTCTTAGCAGTTTTCTGGGCTTCCCCGGTGGCTCCGATGGGAAAGAACCCACCTGTCAGTGCAGGAGATGTGGGTTTGATCCCTGGGTTGGGAAGATCCCCTGGAGAAGGAAATGGCAAAACTCACTCCAGTATCCTTGCCTGGGAAATCCTACAGACAAGAGGAGCCTGGTGGGCTACAGTTCGTTGGGTCACGAAAGAGTCGGGCATGACTTAGCAACTCAACAACAACAGCAACAGTTTTCTGCGATTTTTCCACACGTTCACATGTCATGGAGGGAACCTACACTCATCTCAGCCCCCAGTTTGAAGCTGTTTTCTCTATCTTCTGGCTCATTTGTAACCTTCCTGTTTGAATGATCAGTGAGTTTCTGGACCTACACGAACAGAGGTAACTGCTCTGGGCAGTCCTGGGAACCTGCCAGTTGATCCTACAAACCCGCTTTCCCCCTTTTCTTAGCTTAGGACTGGATCATATTTCCCAGCTTCGCTTCCTTTGCATGGAGGGGCAGCCACGCTCCCAGACCTGGCCCACTAAGACTGGGTGTGCCCTGCTGGGCCAGGGTCTTAAATAATGAGTATGCCCCCTCCTCTGGCCTTGCCCTTTGTAGGATGGATGATGGAATCATGAGATGGAGGGGCCTGGGTCCCCAGCTGGTGGCAGAAACCTGCCATCTAACCAGAAACAAAAATAATTGTGTTTAAACAGGTACTAATTTTGACTCGAGCCTTCTCTCTAATGCTGTGGGCATCAGTACTGACATGGATAAGCAGATAGAAGAGTTCTTTGAGGGCTGATGTGGGAAAAATCTGGGAGAGAGGAAGAGAGTGAAGATGGGGTGATGGGTTTGATGTTGTTGAAAAGAAACAAGGGTCTCCCCACATGGAGTCCCCTGTGCTAAGCTCTGTATCAGCCAAGGCAGACTGAATACCTGTCCTAACCCCAGGTTCAGTCCCTCCAGAAATGTAACCTTTTACAGTCAGTCTGGAGTTTCCCGGCCACAGGTGAGGTAATCTCTCCCAGAGACCCCTGCTTTCCCCATAAAGCAGGTGATCTTGCCTGACATAATCCTTTATTGTTTACAACTTCCTGTCCCATCCCCTTAGACCTTTAAAAATCATCCACTTTGTACAGCACCCCTAGTGTCTATCTGCTAAATAGGACGCTGCCTAGTTCGTGCATTGTTGAATAAAGCCAATTTGATCTTCAAAGGTACTCAATTGAATTTTATTTTTTAACAGTATCTAGCGAGAAATAAAGTATTGCCTGCCATGTCAGTAAACAAAGAATGTCACGGTCATCAGCAATTGCAGCCCTCCAACGGTGAGCCCCGAGGGAACTCAGGAAGGAAATAAAGAGCACTTGTCATCTAGCAGCCGTCAGACTGTGACCAGTCCCCACAGGGAGCCCTGCGGAAACTCAGGATGTGAAAACACAGGCTGCTGGCCCCAGACAGCTGGGAGCGTGTCAGAGGCATGATGTCAGTAAGCTCAGACGCTTGCATTTTCCCATTCGTAGAAAAGCACTCAATTCCTTAGCTTGAGATACCTAGTTTTCTTTTATTAACTTTCATC
>SJYV01011133.1:0-17270 GCA_006410875.1 Neotragus pygmaeus | reverse complement strand
ATGTGTGTACTACAAATATCTTCTTCCTCTATGTGATTTGCGTTTTCACTCTCTTAACAGAATGTTGTGATGAGTGGAAGTTCTTAACTTTAATGTAAACCAACTTATCAGTATTTCCTTTATGGTTAGTCTTTTTGTAACATTTTACAAAATGTTTGCCTTTTCTAAGTTCCTAAATATATTCTCCTCTTTTATCTTCAAGTTTTTTTTCTTAACTTTTCACATTTAGGTTTACAGCCTACCTGAAACTGATTTTTGTTTATGAGGTAGAGGTCAAGATATTTTTTTGGAGAATATCCAATTGATCCAGAACCATTTCTTAGAAAGACCTTCATTTTCCTACTGCTCTGCAGGGCCAATTTTGTCATAAATCAAGGATCTGTATATGTGTGGATCTGCTTCTAAACTATCTTTTCTATTCTGTTGGTCTCTTTGTAAACTCTCAATATCACACTGTATTAATTGCTTTACAGCATAACATACTCTTTCTTTGGATTTTCTACATATAACTATGTCATTTTGAAATAGTTTTCTATTTCTAGAAGTAGTTTTCTTTCTTTCCAATCCTAATACTTTTTTCCCCCCTCTCTTTTTGCACAGGCTAGTACCTCCAGGGCAGTGTTGAACAGAAGAGATGAAGGGGACATCTTTATTTCATTTCCAATATTGGGGAAATCTTTTACTATTTCACCATTAAGTGGGATGTTTGTTTTAGATGTTTTAGAGACATTCTTTGTTAGGTTAATGAAATTCCCTTCTATTCTTAAGTTGCCAAATAGAGTTTCTTTATTGTTTCTTAAAACCATGAATGGATATTGATTTTATCAAGTGCTTTTTCTGCATCATAATTATACACTTAAAATTTTTTATTCTATTCATATTTATCTTTATTTCCGCTGAATGAGAGACAGGTCTCTCATTCCTGAAATTAAACTCAACCTGGAAGTGTTGTATTTTTTTCTATCCATAATTATTTTTGGTAAGATTTTTGCATTTATGTTCATGAAATATCTACTTCTCATTTTCTTGTCAGGTTTGGTTTTAAGGTGATGCTGAAATCAAAACAAGTTAGGACATATTTCTTTTTTCCCCTTTTTTGGAAGAGTTTGTGTAATTTGATAGCTCTTTCTTCATCATTGGGGTAAATACTCTTGATGAAATCCTTTAGAATTAGTGTTGTAGACCACATTTTGGGAAACAGTGGTCTAGAGAGCAAGACTTAAACATGACAATATCAATTGCTGTCAGTTTGAAGGCTCTTGGTTTTATTCATTTTTCCTCCCTTATGCAGCACAAGTCACTTCACCGTTCCCTTCCTGGCTGTGTGGGGCTCGGCCAAGTCACCACACAGGAGAGCAGTGAGCCATCTGAGGCCTGGGCCTGGTCCTCAGGGACTTGCTCTTTCCAGCCCTGCTCAGCCATCTCCACACACCTCTGACAGAATGAATGCCCTGGATGATGTCCCCTTCAAGGTGCCCAAGGGCTTTGTGATAGACACAGAGCCCCTCCCTGGGCCAGATCTCAGTGTTCCAGACTGCAGGGAGCTTCTGCTGGGCTCCATGGTGAGTGCATCTCTCTGTCCGTCTTCTCATCCCTCGGTCTGTGGGTCTGATGCTGAGCCTCATGAGGCCCCTTGTTCTTTGATTTTAAATGGCAGCCACTCCTGTTCTGATATATTCTAGGAAATGTGAAAATAATGCAAGAGGGAAAGATATTCCATGAAGAAGTCTAGAGACTTGGACATGGGGATATTTAGTGCATCTTAAGTTTAGAATAACCCGAAGGTTGCCTGTATGGAGTTACTGAGAGTCCTAGCAAGGATACTCCAATTCCAATTCCTCTCTTCTCTATCAGCCTACTGCCAAGTCTAAAATTCCACTGTTAGAATCCCTCCACTGGGCTAAGATGCTATCTTGAGATTAAAAGGCAGACAGTTACACAGGACACATGAGAATGGATTACTACTCCACAGACCCAAAGTATAGCTATCCATGGGGCACCTACGAAGCACCCCTTGCTCCATGGCTCACACACTGGGGTATGCCCTCACTGTATATGGTGGTATCACATACTCTCAGGATAAACATGATTATTTAACTTCCAAGTGAGTCAAATTTATTTGAAGATTTAGGAGGAAACCTATTACATTTGTATTATAACACTGATATATAATGAGGTAGAAGGCAAAATCCATATGAATTTTAAAAAATGAAAGAGAAGGATTGCAAACAGCTGTGGAGCTGGTGGTGGATCTCTTGGGACTGAGTCCTTGGGATCTTGCATGTTCATTCAGCACTGTCTGCGGGCTACTTGGAGAAGGCAATGGCACCCCACTCTGGTACTCTTGCCTGGAAAATCCCATGGACAGAGGAGCCTGGTGGGCTGCAGTCCAAGGGATCGCTAAGAGTCAGACACGACTAAGCAACTTTGCTTTCACTTTTCACTTTCATGCATTGGAGAAGGAAATGGCAACCTACTCCGGTGATTTGACTGGAGAATCCCTGGGACGGGGGAGCCTGGTGGGGTGCCGTCTATGGGGTTGCACAGAGTTGGACACGACTGATGTGACTTAGCAGCAGCAGCAGCGGGCTACTTGGTAGGAAAATTTGAGGATCTAGTTCAGCTCACACTCACTCTGCACATGAGGAAGCTGAGGCTCAGAGAAGGGAAATGATCTATCCAAAGATAGTGGCAATGATGGGACTAATTCCCAGGTCCTGGGCTTCCCTGTGGTCCAGTGGTTAAGAATCTGCCTTGCAATGCAAGGGAAACTGGTTGGATCCCTGGTCCAGGAAGAGCCCATGTGCCATGGGGCAACTAAGCCTGTGATCCACAATTACTGAGCGCATGTGCAGCAACTACTGAAGTGTGTGCACCTGAGAGCCTGTGCTCCGCAACCAGAGAAGCCACCGCGATGAGCAGCCTGCACACCGCAACTAGAGAGTAGCCCCACTGGCTGCCACTAGAGAAACCCTGCTCATAGCAACGAAGACCCAGTACAGACAAAAATACGTAAATGTATTAATTTTTAAAATTAAGTAAAAAATAAAACCTAGGTCTTGATTGCAGATCATTTCATGACAGCTCAGAGAAGAATTGGAAAGTGAGAGACTTCAGACACATAATGTTCGAGGGCAAAAAAAATACAGAGTTATGGGAAGTTAGGTGCAAAGAAACCAGTCCAGGAAAGAGAGGCCTGGAGAGGGTCAGGTAGAAAGGCTTGGGCAGCTTGGGGGCACAGGAGCAGGAGACTTCATCTGCAGCCCCTGCAGGTGCACTTAAGTTCCTCAGGACCCAGAAGTGAAATAAGCTTTGTAAAGCCCCAAGTACAGTGTTCAGGGGCCCCCTCTTGGTGCGGCAGGAGCTCTTGCTTTCACCAGAGAGTCTGTGCTGTGGGCCCTCACTCTGGCAGTAGGGCCTGTATTGCTGGGAAAAGGAAATTGCTTTACTAAGCTCCAGTGGAGGTAGACAGACTAGCATAACTATTCCCTCTCCGCTAAGCCAGGAGGAGGCTATTCTGAAAGTTACTTCTCCTAGAAGCAGAAATAGGTATCCTTCTGCCAAGTCTACGTCTTGTGTCCCAGCCCACGTGTTGGCCCTGGCCCTGCCTCCAGTTCTCAGGGTGGGCACTCCACACCCACTCATCTCCCTTGAGCCCATTTCCCTTCCTGAGTCTCCATTTCTTTTACTGCTGTGGCCAGCTATCAAATAGAGGAGCATGGGACTCCATGTGTGATTACAGCCTCTCCTGGTCAGTCTTCCAAGTTTACTGGGCTTTATTCCCAGTGTTTGGAACTTGAAACACATTTTCCCATAGCAACAATGTTATAGATAGTGGTTAGATTACCAGATGAATCTCCTGGTCTGTACCAGGGCCAGGCTACATGCTCTTCACTGGTTCACTCTTCTCTCTCATTCTTGTGACCCTTGTAGCAGGCGGGTGTTCCCTCTCCATGGCACAGGAAACCAAAGTTCCCACCCATGTGACCAACAGGGCCGTGTGGCTGTGAGTGGCACAGCCAGGATTCCCACATGAGCGTGTCAGTCCATAAAGCCCACGTCCACCTCCTGCACCTACCGCTTTCCTGAGGAGCCTCGGCAAGTCTGTGTTTTGTTGTTTCATCATAGTTTTCCTTTAATTAGAATTGATTTCCTTTTTGTGTTAAATTTTTTAGAAAGAATATATACATATGTATGTATAGAGCAAGGGTCAACAAACATTTTCTGTAAAGGGCCAGATAGTAAAAAGCAGCAATCTCTCCACACTGCTATTGTAGGGAGAAAGGGCCGCAGACATTACAGAAAGGAGTGAGTGAGTACGGCTGTGTTCCAATAACACTTTATTTAAAAAACAAGGCTGGAGGTCAGTTTGACTCCCAGTTTGCCTGTCTTAAGAGAGTAAAAAGCCTTCCACTGACACTTCCTTATCTGTCCTGTCCCCACCTGCCCTGGTAACTTCTGTTACTTGTATTTTAAAATGTATTCTTCTGTAGATTCTTATGTGTGTACATACAAGCAAATACAGCTATTTCCTCCTTTTTTCACACCAAAGGTACCATTTTCTATACATTATTCTTCTTGATTTTTTTCACTTAACATGTTTGAAGACTTTCCATATCAATACACAAAATGCTTCTTCAGTTAGTTTTTCACCGCATGGTATTATATTATATAGATATATTGTACTTTACTGAATGACTCCCCACTTGATGGACGCTTAGGTTCTTCCCAGTCTTTTGTCATTACAAGCAATGCCGCAGGGAAAGACTATATGCAGATGTCCTTTTGAATTAAATCATATTGCCAAATTGCTCTCCATAAGGGTTATACTGTTTTACATCCAACCAGCACCCTACAAGGGCTTCCCAGGTGGCACTGCTAGTGGTTAAGGACCCACCTGCCAATGCAGGAGACATAAGAGATGCAGGTTCGATCCCTGGGTCAGGAAGATCCCCTGGAGATTTTGCATGGCAACCTACTCCAGTGTTCTTGCCTGGAGGATCCCATCGACAGAGCAGCCTGGTGGGCTGTGGCCCAGAGGGTCACAAAGAGTTGGACACAACTGAAATGACTTTAGCATGCACAGCACTCTACAAATGGGCTTATACCTTAGCTGCAGTCCTAAACAAAGGAGTCATCAGATGTTGCATCTTTGCTGAGGGATAGGCAAATGGTATCTCAGCATAGCTTTATTTTCCTTTCTCTTATTGTGAGTGAGATTGAGCAGCTTTTCATGTGTTTAAGAGCCATCTGTAGTTCCTTTTCTGTGGACGCTTCATATCTTTTTGTTTATTTCCCTGTTGGGCTGTTGGTCTTTTCTGACCTATTTCTAGGCACTCCTATGTCTGTGCTGTCTTCCCGCTAGTTTGTTATTTGCCTTTGACCTTGCTTGTGGGGTGTATTTGCCATGCAGATTTTCACTTGTGCATGTGTGTACTTTCACGGTTTCTCAATTTCAATTCAGAGTGAGCAGTGTTTTCCCTACTTGAGATTATAAAGGATTTCTCTCCTCTTTTCTGCTGGTACTTTTATAGTTTCATTTCAAATAACTGAATCTCTGATCCTTCTGGAATTTCCCCTTGTGTATGATGTGAGAATGGATCCAACTTTATTTTCTTTCCACTAATACCATTTATTGACCAGTTCCTCTTTTTTTCCCATTGCTTGAGATGCCACTTTATTATCTATTAAAATCCCACAGATAACATCCATTTCTGGACCTTTTGTTCTTTACCTTTGGGCTCTCTGTGCAGTACCTTAGCTTTAATTATTAAGGTTTTATAATATATATTAGAGGCTGGTAGGGCCAGTCCCCTTTATTTCTCTTTTTGTCCCCAGAGGTTTTTCGGCTATTCTTTTTTTTTGGTGTGTGTTGGTGGGGGGTTGTCCTTGGTCTTCATTGCTGTATAGATTTTTCTCTAGTTGCCATGGCAGGCTTCTCATTGCCGCGGCTTCTCTTGCTGCAGAGCACAGGCTCTAGGGTGTGCAGGCTTCAGTAGTTGCGGCCTGTGGGCTCAGTAGATGTGGTGCACAGGCTTAGTTGCTCCATAGCACGTGGGATCTTCCTGGACTAGGAATCGAACCTGTGTCTCCTGCATTGGCAGGTGGATTCTTTACCACTGAGTCACGATGGAAGCCCTTGGCTATTATTTGTTTATTTTTCATATGAACTTTAGAATCATCTTGCTTAGGTTCCACATATCACAAGTGCTGGTATTTTTTTATTGGGTCTTTGGATCCTTTTATCCCCTAAGTTCCACTGTTTCATTATCTCTCAGTCTCTTTCCCTCTATGATGGTCTCCTCAGCTCTGAAGTGGTCTTTTCACCTCCTCTGTCCTTCCCAGCTCACTCATTTTGCTCCAGTCTCTTTTTCTAATCATTTATTCTGTACACTCTTACAAATATCCTCTCAGAGCCAGAACTGCCCTGGGCCCCAAGAACAGAGAGAAATAAGATACACTCCCTGACCTCAGTCGGGGAACCACACTTAGAACAGCGAAGTTCTGTTCCTCTCCCCAACTTAGGGTCATGTCAGGAGTGGGGCGAGGGGACAGCCTGTTCCTGTCTGCCTTTCTGCCTCCCACATCCACCCCGCCCCCACTCCACTAGGCTTACCTGGCCATCACAGAGCACCGAAGTTGCCTTTTAAGAATATTTATATTTTTTAATGGAGTTTTATATTTCTAGTTCTTGATTTTAATAATAGTTAACGGGAATATTTTATTTTTGCTTCACATAAACTCTCAATTTAAATTATTTATGTGGGCTTCACATTTAGTTTTTAGGTGGCTTGATCAGTCAGATGGACAGGAATCCCAGCTGCACCAGCTCATCTACTCACCACTGATCTGACCTTGAGCAAACTAATTTCCTTTTGATAATCTGGAAATGGGAATAACATTACGACCAACTAAGTAGAGTTAAGGGGAAAAAAAGAATGATTTTTACATTTCCTGGGCCCCCAAGTAAGCTGGAAGGCAGCGCATGGGGTGGGGCAAGTTCTACTCCCTGCAGAGGTTTGTGTGTCTGGGCCAGCCTCCAAGGCCAGCTGCTCTGTGGCAAATGGTGCTGAGCTCAAGCAAAAGCTTCTGGGTGAAGGAAAAGGTTTGTTGAAATTAAAAAAATTTTTTTTGCTGCACTGGGTCTTTGTTGGGCCGTGGGTGGGCTCTCTCGTTGCTGCATGCATGGCACTCCAGCGGTGCAGGCTCTGCAGCCTGCGGGCACTGGGTCTTTGTTGGGCCGTGGGTGGGCTCTCTCGTTGCTGCATGCATGGCGCTCCAGTGGTGCAGGCTCTGCAGCCTGCCGGCTCAGTAGTTGCCGGTGCCCTGGCTTCTCTAGTTGTGGTGAAGAGGCTGAGTTGCCCCCACTGGCATATGGGATCCTACTTCTCACACCAGGGATCTTACCCTATCCCCTGCACTGGAAGGCAGATTCTCAATCTTTGGACCACCAGGAAGTCCCCTGGAGAAATTGTTTAGGCCACTGTTGTTCAATTATATGCTGAATGGCAAAGGGACTTAGACTTTCATTCTATTAACCTATTCCTCACGTTGTCCTGTCCACAGAGTTTGCTATTAAATCGTTATTGACAGCCATCCACTCCAGTGCTAGCTAAAACCGAGGGAGAGGGTGGCCTGCGATGAATGCCTGGGGCTTAGAATCAGAAGCTGTCTAGGTCTGGAGAGTGTATGGTTGAACAGGTTCCCCGGGGGCCAGGAGGTGGGGGTGTGCCCCCAGACCCTGGTTTGCCTCGCGGAGCCTCCCCTGGCCTTGTATCCGCAGCACGACTTCAGCCTGGAGAGGAGGACACTCTTCTGGGTGGAGGCTGTCATCCGGGGACCCTGTCCAGTCCAGTGCGACGCTCCGGGGGCAGCTTCCGCCCCTCCGGCCTGGCTCTTGCTGGCCAGCCCGGAGCAAGGGCTGGAACCAGTGCCTGCCGCAGTTGAAGATCCGGAGGCCGGATCCCAGGAGCAGCCTGAGGAGGAGGAGGAGGAAGAAGAGGAGGAGGAGGAGGAGAACCAGGATGAGGAAGCAGCCTCCTCTGCCGTGGAGGAAGACCCGGAGCCCTGCAGCCCCCAGCCCAGCTCCGCGGCGAGCCCCCGCCTGGGCCAACACCGGTGCCCGCTGGACAAGCTGCGCGGCGTGAGGTCGGAGCTGGCTGGGGCTAGGCGGCGGCTCTCCGAGGGCAGGCCCTCCTCCCACCCCCGCAGCCTCCTGCACCGGCTCCGCCACCGAGCTCTGAGCCTCTGCCCCGGCCCTGCGCTGCCCCTGGGCCCGGCGCCTCCACCCCGCAGTGCTCCCACGCAGAACCCGCAGTCCCCTGTTCCCGAGGCCTCTCTCCCCAGCACCCGCACGCCCCCCTTGGGCCCCAAGCCGTCGCTCCCCAGCACCTTCACGCTGCCCCCGCGGCCCTCCACGGCCGGCGCCATGCCCCCACTGCGGAGCCACAAGCCCACAGTTGCGGTAAGGAACCTGTTCCCTTGGCCAAGGCCACAACTCAACAGCGAAGCCCCCACATCTGGTCCCCTGCCTGGTTGGACACCCCTCCCTGCCAGCTCTCACCTGGCCCTGTACCACGCTGTCCTTCCTGCAGCCCTATGCCGAGAGTATTCCCTGCTTCGAGGTCCCCTTCCCCGTTTCTCGCTGTGTCTCCTTCTTTGCTTCTATAAGGGCATCTGTTAGGATAATTGTAATTACCCAGGATCTGTCTCTTCCAGTGGAATATGACATCTCTTAGGGCAGTGATTGGATTGCATTTGTTTCCAGAGCACCCAGAGCACACTTGGCCCACAGGGGGAGCTCAGTGAATGTCTGTTGAATCAGTCAATGTGGCTCAGATCTAGGGCTTCCCACTGTTCAAGGACTGGGTGAGTTCAATCAAGGAATATTCACAGCGCAGTTACTTCTTGCAAGAGACTGGATTGAAAGAGACAAACTCAAAAGCATGCGACGAGATTGGCAAGGAAGTGTGAGACACAGCAGGCAGCACTGCCCAGTGGGAGGGATCAGGTACAGAGGGAGAGATGAAGGCTGCTGCAGGCTGGGACGGCTTCAGGACAAAGGATATGCACCAAGAACTGGGAGCAGATGTGAACCTGCAGTGAACATACAGACTGTCGCCCGGGGCCTCCCAGGTGGCGCTAGTGGTAAAGAACATGCCTGAGATGTACGAGACATAGGTTCTATCCCTGGTTTGGGAAGATTCCCCTGGAGGAGGGCATAGCAATATGATACCCACTCCAGTATTCTTGCCTGGAGAATCCCATGGACAGAGGAGCCTGGCGGACTACAGTTCATAGGGTCGCAAAGAGTTGGACACCACTTAGCATGCGTGCGTGCACAGACGTAGCCTGCCAGTCTCCTCTGTCCCTGGGTTTAATCCCAATAGGAATATTGGAGTGGGTTGCCATTTCCTCCTGCAGGGGATCTTCCTGACCCAAGGATCAAATTTTAATCTCCTGAGGTTCCTGAATTGGCAGGAGCATTCTTCACCACTGAGCCACCTAGAAGCCCTTCCAAGGATTTGTGCACAGTTTTATGCATATGTTTATGCTCCTGTGTCTTTTTTCTTTAAGTAATCTACATTGTATAAGTGTCAGATTCCATACAATCTAGGTCTGGAACAGAGGTGTTAGGTTAGATTCGTAGCAGGAGGTGACATTTAGGCATAGCTTTCTGCCCCTGAGCAATTCCACAGTCAGGCCAGGAGATGCAACAGAATAAGGCCAAGGGGAAAGTAAGTCCAAAAGCCAGACTCAAAGTCTGGCTTTTCCCACTCTGTGCTGTGTGAGCTTAGGCAAGTCACTGAACTGCTCTGAGCCATCGCTTCTCTACCTGTAAAGCAACCCTGCACAGTTATTTGCAGCAGAGAAGAGGCTATATAAACAGTACAGGCCACACCCACATCACGGGCTAGATGCTGATGCTAGGAGGGCTCTTCCCAGATCCCAGTGAAATTTAACTCTAGCAACAACTCTTTAGCAGGGTCAGGGAGAGATGGGGGCAGATGGGACACATTCTGTAGAGGAGGAAACTAGAGCAGAGAGCACCTAAGAATCTTTTTCAAGGTCACAAGTGTGACCTCAAATCCTAAGACTTGCATGGTGTTCACTCTAGAAGTAAAAAGTAGATCCTAAGGTGACGTCATGGCAGGGAAACCACTGAGAAGATGAGGACATGTAGGGAATTCACATGTCACATGCACTCTACTCCTGGAGCCGGGGCAGCACCTAGGCTTTCCTGCTGGAGGAGGGGAGAGGGTTAGCAGTTGGATGCTTCTTCGTGGGGAAGGGGCTAGGGATGATGCCAACCAAACCTATTGAAATGCCTTTAAGCCACCCTCCTTAGTCCAAGGTCTCTGTGGGTTTCTCCAGCACCACAGCTGTACCCAGTTCCTATCCTGTTCCTTGCCTAGCAAAGCCCCAGTCCAGCCAGACTCAAGAAGGAAGTTCTGGCTAGGAAGCTCAGTCCTGCTCCCCTGCTCCCTAAGGTATGGGGTCGAGAACCCTGCGTTGATTCTGAGTAGGGTACAGGTCCCAAAAGTGTGTTGTTTACCAGGTCATTTGCCAGTTTCTCTGAACCTTGACTTCAGTATAAAATAGAATGAGCCTATCGTATTTCTCTCGCAGGCTTGTTCTAAGCAATAAACATTATCATCTACTGGCAGTTTCTGTATGTCAAACCCTTTGCTAGTCACTTTTCTCACCTTGTCTTATTTAAGCCTTGTAACAATCCTGTGAGGTATCTGGTATGATTGCTTCCATTTTACACATGAATAAACTGGCTTCCCTGGTGGCTTAGTGGTAAAGAATCCACCTGCAATGCAGGAGACTCAGGTTCGGTCCCTGGGTTAGGAAGATCCCTCAGAGAAGTAAATGGCAACTCACTCCAGTATTCTTGCCTGTGAACTCTTGTGGACAGAGGAGCTTGGTGGGCTTCAGTCTATGGGGTCGCAAAGAGTTGGACACGACTTAGCAACTAAACAACCACCTGAGTAAACAGTAGAAAGCTGGGATTTGAACTCGGGTCTGCAGTACTCCAAGATCCTAACAATATTAGCCCCTGTGCTCTGTAGTGAAGACACCTTTAAAAATGTCCTGCCCAGCCAGGTGTCACCTCCAGTGGTAACTGACACTGGCAGCTTGTCTGTGTTTCAGTCCCTCAGCCCGTACACCTGCCTGCCACCTGCTGGACAGGTGCCCCAGCCTCGTGCTGCCCACAGATCGCAACCTGATTCTGCTGACTTGCTGTCTGCCCTGAGCCAGGAGGAGCAAGACCTCATCGGGCCAGTGGTTGCCCTGGGGTACCCCCTGCACAGGGCCATCATGGCTCTGCAGAAGACGGGGCGGCAGAGCCTGAGCCAGGTGAGTGGGGGGCTGTGGAACTGGAGTCGGGTCAGTGGCCACATCGTTTTTATCTTCAACTCGAAGTTATTTTGTGTTTCTCTTCGGAGGCAGAATTTCAGCTTAATTATTGGGGGTTTTGATCAATTTTCTAGATCCTAAGGTTACCATCTCCATGCGAGTTTAGCAAGACTCCCCATGCCTACTTGGGGAGTCTCAATATTCTACTCCTGTCCAAGTCTCTGCCCTGAAAGTAAGACTGAAGCTTTGGGCAGTCACAAACCTTTCCAGAGCTGCCCAATAACACTTTCTGCAACAAGAGAGATGTTTTATTCCTGTGTTGTCCAATATAGTAAGCACTAGCTATATGTGGTTATTTGAATGTGGCTAGTATGACTGAAAATTGTTATTAATTAAATTAAATTAAATAGCCACATACAGCTCCCATATTGGATGGCACAGCTCTGTCCACTTCCCTCAACAGTTAATCCACACCCTTATCCATCGCTCTCTCTTTCCATCTACCCATCCATCAATCTAGTCATAAGTATTTGCTGGATGCTTCCTTGGTGTTTAGATGCAGCTAGGAGCTATGGGGAAGCCAGTGTTGTGGGTTGGGTTTCCAGACTCCAGTGGGGTTTGGCATATGGAGATTTATTAAGGAGACCCTTGGGAACAACTTCTGGGGAAAGGAAAGGACAGAAGCAGGGATGGGTAGAGGGAGAGGGTGAACTTTATAGACCCAGTGACAGCCAACCCCATAGCTCTGAAGCATATATGGCCCTTTGGAGTTGTCCTAATTGGGGATGAGATGGTCAGGACTTCATACCTCTGCCTTAATGAGTCACCAGAGGTAGAAAGAGGGTGACTTGAGAGAAGTGATCTCTGCAGCTAAGGCAGCCCCTGAAGGGACAGATAGCTGATGGTTTCTACCACTGCTACCACCATCTGCAATAAGACCTTCAAGGAAGGTGTATCTGGAAGGGGTTTCTCAGAGTCTACCACACCAGGTTCCATTTTTAAGTCCTCCACTCCTACTGGAAGAAGAGTAGACACCAGTAATAACAAGGATAGGTAGCACCCCAAGCTGCTCTAATATTTGGGAGCAAGTCTTGACCCCCCCAATACAAGCTAAGAATATGGGAACACCTGCAGGAGAGTGAGAACCCCTGAACTGCCAAGAGAGGTGTGGTGAGAAGATGCCTGGGAGCAGAAGGAACAGGAATGATTCGGGGGTGTTTCAGTTATCTGTTGCCGTGTGATAGTCACCCCAACACTTAGTGGCTTAATACTACAACCATGTGTTTGCTCATGAGCCTCTGGGTTGCCAGTGTGGGTGGAGTCAGCAAGGAAGTTCTTTTGCAGGTCTCACCTAGGGTCTCTCGTGTGGCTACAGTTTGGTGACCCAGCTAGAGCTGAATAGTCTAGGATGACCTTGATCTCAATCCAGTGGTTGGTGGAACTTGTCAACTGGATCACATGTCTCCAGCAAGCTAGCCCACGTGTTCCCAAGAGTACAGGAGTGGAAGATGCAAAGTCTCTCGAGGTTGAAATTATAGTCAATTCTGCCTTATACTGTTGGCCAAAGCATGTCATAGACTAGATCAGATTAAAAGAGTAGAAAAATAGACTCTACCTCTTGATGGGGAAAGCTGCAAAGAGTATATGACTGTTCTTAATCTACCATGGGGTGGTTTCAGTAATTGAGAGAGGCTTCATGAAGGTATAAAGCCTTGAGCTGGACTTTAAGGATGGATAAGACCTGAATTTGAAGAAAGGAGAAGGATGATCTTCCAGGCAGGAGGAACAGTATCAGCTGAGAGGCAGAGGCAAGAAGGACTTGGGAGACCCTGATCCAACAGTCCCACTGAATATATGATGCAGGCTGGTGGGAGATAGTACAGGAAGGGGAATAGAAGGAAGATTAAGGGTGCCTTGAAGGCTGGCCTGAGAGTTTTCTCAAAGACCCCACAGCAGAAGGGAGGCATGAAAGGACTGTGAGCAGGGGCAGGAGGTAGGCAATGAATATCATAGTCTGAACCCCTTCCCCCAGCTGAATTTTGCATCCCTTTTTGCGTTGTTTTCTAGGCACCAGGGTTATTTGTGGTTGGAAAGCTGAGCCACAGGTATTGAATGGCATATATTTCTTTATCCTGTCTCTGTCCCACCACCATCAGAGGACTTGAAGACCCTCTCCCTAGTCACTGATGGTGGCCATATGTTGAGTCCCTGAGGTCTGGAGCTGCCTGCTCCTGGGTGAGGGAGTGACGGAGGGAGAGTGGCTCAAACAGGAGCCAGATCAGGATGTGCTGCTGCAGATTGAGGAGGTGGGAAGGCACTGGGTCCTCTTTCCCACCCTCTCCTGCTCCCACTTTACTCGGTTCATCAGTCCTAGAGGAAAGCTTTCAACATGGTGAGCCCCACATATGGTGGCTAATGTGACGGAGGAGATGGCAGGGGTGCTGCTGACATTTACCGAACAACTTTGTGCCAGTCCCTCAATCTGAGAGTGTTCATCTAGGTCTTCTCATTTCTGCAAGGTTGCTTTTACTGTTCCCACTTTGCAGATGAGGAGACTGAGGTCAGGGAGGTTCACATAATTAGTCAGTGGTGGCACCAGGGTGGGTGCCAGGCTGGTGTGGTTCTGAATTTTGTGACACTGTGCTTTTCTCTCATTTTCTGTGTGAAAATCTTCCAGGGCAGCACCTTAGGTTGATCTGAGATTTAAGAGTAGATTTAAAGCTGCCTCCACTTTCAGCTGCTGCTGAAAAGCCAGGACTTTGGCCAAGGAGCAGTCCAGAAGTGCCGTGAGGGGCCAGGCCCATGGTGGGGACCCTGACATGCCCCCCCAACTCCTCCAGACCCCGTGACAAGGCTGAGGTCCCAGGTCATCACTGCGGGGACCTGAAGATTAGCTGGGGGCAGCACCGGGCACTGGCCTCCCTTTGGGTGGGCTGGAAGAATCTCACTGCATCAGGAACACTGTGTTTCCAGACACAGACTGACCACCTGCCTGGTGGGCCTTTTCCCAGTGAGCATTCAGGGGCCAGGCCCTAAGGTGTGGGCCTGAGGGCCATTGGATGACTTTATCTTCATCTCCCAGACCACGTTAGTGTTCCTCTCTGTTCTGTGAAGTTCCACCATTAACTGAACATCTCTTTTGGGTTCACAGCCCTTCTCCCCATGAAAGACAAATACTACAGTAAATCGTCTTTGGTCAGAGATGAACAGCAGATGGTCCAGGAGGATGGGCATCAGGTGATGGAGACAGGGCACTCGGAAAAACCAGGGAGAGAGGACGAAATACAAAACCTTAGCTTTGTCCATCACTCCTTCCTTCCTGCCCCAGGATCAGTGTGCCCACTGACTGCCTGCAGGACAGGCATGGGTAGCGCTTTTGAGGGTCCACTGATCAGACCCAGGCTCACCCTTAGACTCTAGACACATCATGGCCCCTCTCTGAGCCTCGTTTTCCCCATTCACAGAATGGAGGAGAATATGTTTATGACCAGTGCCTGCTGGGGTTCCCATCCTGGGGTCTGGAGGTGACATCCTCACTCACCCTGGAGCCTGAGCTAGGCCTAGTTACTGACCAAGCAGCAGAATCCTTACAAATGCAGATTCTTGGAACCTACTCTACAGGGTCAGTAGATCTGGAGTGTACCCAGGGGCCTATCATTTTAAAAGATCTGCAGATGGTTCTGATACGCAGCCTGGCTTGGGTCTACTGGGTTGCACTGAGTCAGAGACCCTTAACCTTGGCTGCACACAAGAATCACCTGGAGAGCTGTAAAAATCCCAGTGCCAGGCTTCCCCCTTACCAGTCATATCAGGGCCTCTGGACGTGACCATCATCAGCAGGATATGGGTAGTGATACAGAGACACCTCCAGTACCCTTGCCTGGAAAATCCCGTGGACGGAGGAGCCTGGTGGGCTGCAGTCCATGGGGTCGCTAAGAGTCTGCCACGACTGAGCGACTTCACTTTCACTTTCCACTTTCATGCATTGGAGGAGGAAATGGCAACTCACTCCAGTGTTCTTGCCTGGAGAGTCCCAGGGACGGGGGAGCCGGATGGGCTGCCGTCTATGGGGTCACACAGAGTTGGACAAGACTGAAGCGACTTAGCAGCAGCAGCACAGAGACACCGGTGTTTTGTTGCTATTGTTTTGTTAACTTTTTATTTTACATTGAAGTATAGCTGATTAACAATGTTGTGATAGTTTCAGGTGGATAGCAAAGGGACTCAGTTGTACATATACATGCATCCATTCTCCCGCCTAGTCCCCTCCCATCCAGGCTGCCGCCTAACATTGAGCAGAATTCCATGTGCTATACAGTAGGTTTTTGTTGGTTATCCGTTTTAAATATATCAGTATGACCATCCCCAAACTCCTCAACTGTTCCTTCCTCCATGCTTCTGCCCCTCTAGTAATCGTTAAGTTCATACTCTAAGACTGTGAGTCTGTTTTGTAAGTTCATTTGTTATCATCTTTTTTCAGATTTCACCTATAAGGGATGTCATAGGATGTTTCTCCTTCTCTCTCTAACTTACTTCACTGTTTGACAATCTCTAGTTCCATCCATGGTGCTGCAAATGGCATGATTTCATTCTTTTTAATGGCTGAGTAATATTCTATTGTATACATGTACCACATCTTTTTTATCCATTCCTCTGTCAGTGGACATTTAGGTTGCTTTCATGTCTTGGCTATTGTAAACAGTGCTGCAATGAACACTGGAGGGCATGTATCCTTTCTGACCGCAGTTTTCTCTGGATATATGCCCAAGATTGGGATTGCAGGGTCATATGGAAACTCAATTTTTAGTTTTTTAAGGAATCTCCATACTGTTCTCCACAGTATCTCTATCAGTTTACATTCCCACCAACAATGTAGGAGGGTTACCTTCTCCACACCCTCTCCAGAATTTATTGTTGAGGCACTGTAGTTTTAAAGCTCCCAGGTAGCTACAGTCGGCACTGAGGCTGAGAACTCTCGCTGTGGATGAACAGACCTTCGGAAACTCTGTCTACTTGCAAGCCAGCTCAACGTTCCTCCTCTAGCGGCGGGACCCATGGGCAAGGCACTGGCCAGGAAGTCAGGGGGTCTGGGCCCTAGTCCTGGGACCCTGGTCCACCCTGCCTGGACCTCAGTTCCCTCAGCTGTGCCGGGAGAGCTGAGTTTGTTGGTTTTCAAAATGTGCCCAGAGCAAGGTTCCTGGGGTGAGGGCCCCCGCTCTGGGCTCCCTCTGCCTCTTGCCCCCAGTTCTCCCAGAGCAACCGCAACCTCCCCCTGTTACTGCTGAAGCCCCCTGGTGCTTGGGCAGTTCACAGGCTAGAACAGTCAGAAAGCCATTAGTCTCTGTGGTCTGTTTTCTGCTCCGTTCGAAGGTCTGCAGAAATCCGACTTGCTTCTCCTCCACTCGTACCCGTACTTTAACCGTCTGGAGCCTTCATTTGGCACCAATTCCCTGTAAGTCTTGCTTTGGTTTGCCTGGCACTCGTGTTTTCCTGTATCTGGTTTATCTCCCCCAAGGAGCTATGAGCTCCCGGAAGGTAGTTCTTAATTTAGTTTATAAACACAGCTTACATTTATTGAGTTCCTTCTGCCTGCCTGCCGTGGTGGAGGCTGGGACCTAGCAGTGTCCTCTTGTGGGATAAAAACTTGGTGGATGAGAAAGCTGAGAAAGATAGTAGGCAGTTACAGAGCTGTAGGTGCAGCGAAGCCTTGAGTGCTGTGGAGACACCTGGTGGAGACGGAGGTGGGAGAGGGGGTAGGGAGAGCCTGCCCGGGGCAGAGGAGTGAGGCTGGCCTTGGCCTTGGAGCCGGATGGGCAGGAGTCTGGGGGTGCCGAGGGAAGCCGCCAAGGCTGCTGACAGAGCGAGCGGGTGTTTGAAAGTGGGGTTGGAAGGCAGAACTTTATCCT
>SJYV01011132.1:254957-289527 GCA_006410875.1 Neotragus pygmaeus | reverse complement strand
TTCTCACTGTTGCTTCCTGACCTGCATACAGACTTCTCAAGAGGCAGGTCAGGTGGTCTGGTATTCCCAGATGTATGATTTACAAAACTTTTCCTCCATTCTTTGGGTTTTTCACTTCGTTGGTAGTGTATTTTGAAGCACAAAAATTTTTAAATTGGATATTATTTAATCTATTTTCCTTTTGTTGCTTGGTATATGTTTTATATAGCTAAAAATATAGGTAGAGCTTTAAAAGGTGGCACATTGTGAAATGTTGAAAAATAATGTGGGTTATTTTTGGTCAATGAATATTTATTTTATTTTTAATTTATTTTCAATTGTATACTCAATAATTTGTGAGGGCTGCCATAACAAAGTACCACAGACTGAGTGCTTAAGCAACAGAAATTTATTTCTTCACAATTCTGGAAGCTGGAAGTCCAAGATCAAGGTGTTGACAGGATTGTTTTCTTGTAAAGCCTTTCTTGTTGATTTGTAGATGGTATCTTCCTGTGGTATCTTCCTGTGGTATCTTCATGAGGTCTTTGTCTTTATCTGTGTCCACCTCCAGAACTTTTTTCATCTTTTAATACTGGAATTCTATCCATTAAATAGTAATTCCCCCTTCTCTCCTCTTTTGCATCTGGAAATCACCCTTCTATTTTCTGTCTCTATAAAGCAATATTTTAAGACAGTTTTTTCATCAATAGTGAGAGTCTTCAAAGTTCCTCCAATTAATTATATTTATGCTAACCTGAAAAGTATATATAAACTTTTACCTATCTAAGAGGTCTTTTAAACTCTTATGTACAAAATTTTGTCTTTATTTGTATATTTGCCTTTTTATTGGGAGAGATTCCAGATTTCTCATCATCAGATTTCTTAACTGGAGATTTATACTAGTCTTCTTTATTTTTTACGGTAATTCAAAGTTTCAGTTTTAAATTTAAGTTGATAAGGTGATGTTTACTTTATAGGAATAAAAGGTAATTGAAAGTTTAAATGTGTTTTAATGTTACTCTTTTGAAATCTAATGTTTATTTGCTATTTTTTAAATGTTGATACTTTTTTAAGAACATTTTTTTGTAGTTTTCTTCATTTGGGGAGATTTTATTCTTACTCTGCACTTTACTCTTTTATACCATCAGGTATGTGTTGTGTCAATTCTGCATCTCATTGAAATATATGTATTAAAATATTTTCCATATAGAATAACCTCTCAGAGAGTTATTACTGTCTTTATTTTATTCATATATTCATTCAGCAAACGTTTATTGAGCCTTCATTATATGGTAAACAGTGGCTATACAAAGAAGAATAAGACATGATTTTTGTCTTCAAGGTGGTAAAGAAAAAGCACCTAAGTAGATCTAAATAAATTACTATATTTGAAAGAGTAAACAAAAAGGGAGCTTTGATTGGTCCAAATAGGAAACAGAATGAAGAAAATCAGAGTCACGGGAATACAAGGCCCACTGGCAGGGGACCACTAGATGGGCATGGCTGAAACTATTGATTCAGATGTAGAGGAGGAGTTGCTGATGAGGCTTGAATGAATAGTTGGAGCCAGATTTTGAAGACCTTTAAAAGCATATGCAGTGAACATGGAGTTCTTAAACATTTTTAGGTCTCAGAATGAAAGGCAGGATGAGACTATTATGTGATGTTAAGTAGTCTTATTAAATAGTAATTTTATGCAATCTGAATGTATATATGGTTGTATCATTTAAAAATTATCCTTGAATTATTTTTCATAGATTATTGACAAATACTGTTTATTTTACAATATCAGATATATATATATATCTTTAATATAGTTCATATTTGATATGTTTAAGTATTTGCCATATTTACAAAAATATACTTTAGCTTTGTGTTTTTTAATTTCTTTTTTCCAGCTATAAGAAAGACCAGATGGTTGAGGAACTAATGGAGCCTCTGAAATACGCTGAACAACTTCCTGTAGCTCAGATAATACACCAGGTTTGGTTTCCGTTTTTATTCTTTTGAAAGAAACAAGATTTTTAATCTCTGAAAAGTAATTGCTTTTGTTAGGTTTTTCAGAATCAATGTGCTATAGCTGAAAGGCATTCCAGGCTGTCTAGCCCTATTTAGACTCCACCTCTTACAGTTGGAAATCTCATTCAAAGTGCAATATTAAAAGGCTACTTGCTGTTTAACAGTAGAATTCTTGCTTATATAAAATACAGGGTAGAATCAGAATTATCTTTTGTGCATTACTTAACAATAAGACTTAATTTCAGAGAACTTTCATTTGAACTATTGTATATGGTACTTGTTAATGACAAAGAAAATGCTGAAAAATATCATTTGGTATAATTTCTTTGAGTAGCTAAAATGAGAAAGAAATCTTTCCCTACTTCTTCCACCCCACTCCATTATCAACTCTTGTAAAGTGTAATTCTAAATGTCATGTGGGTAATTTTTTCATTTCCAATTATAATGACTCTATCATCCCTTCTACATTTACTGTAATCTTACAGAAGGCAATGTGGTAAGTTTTTAAACTTTGAATTTGTATTGTAATTCTGACAGCATATAAAGTTTACCCTGCTGGGCCAGAATCTAAGAATTTTAAAAGTGGTTTGTTGATGAGAGTTATGGCCTATTGACCTACCATATTTATCAGAGGCTATAGATTGTAGGAAATATTAAAAGCCCTTAAACAACAGAATTTGTCAGAATTTTCAGAAATGTTAATTAATTTTTTTCCATATGTCTTTGCCAGTCAAAAGAATTTTTATTTAGCAGATACAGATTGATTGTAAGTACCAGGTTGAGCTTATTAAAAGAAACAGGCTTTTACTTTAAAATGTTGGCTATATAGATCTTTTCATGGATGTTAAAATTGAATATTAAAATTCTGTGAGAAATTACAAAAAGTGGTCTAAAATTTGCCCACAGTCTATCTGTGGTTGGTAATCAGGTCCAGTTATATGTCAGGAATTCCCTGGTGTTGTCAGAGCTTAAATGACCTAACAGCCTGCAAATGTCACATTTAAAATTCTGTCTTCATGCCTGACTCTCAGCATAAATGAATTTAACAGCAGAGCAGGCAGCAAGTCAATATGTTCTTAACGGTAAGAGTGAGCAATGAAACATCTGTGGTCTGTTCAGAATAGGTAAATAGAATCTGCCCACAACACTTCACTTAGAATAAAATCTAAAACAGGAAACAAGAGTTAACCTGTAAGATGGTTGACCAGATGAAATGTAAGTCATATTTTTATAGCTTGAATGAACCAATAAACTGCTATTATATACACTGCATGAATTCAAAGATGAAAAACTTTTACCCTGGTCAAAATTTTTATGATAATATTCTTGGCATTATAAGAAACTATATTAATTTTAACACTGAATTATAAACAATTATAATGAAATTTTTATAGTACCTGAGTTTAGAAAAATTTTATTTTAAGATTCATGATAGGAATTTCTTTTTCTTTATATTGAATAAAGTTAATTTTGTTCTCAAGGGGTAATCAGGAAAGATCATTTTTCCTCTTATTTCCCTTTATTGACAGTACTACAAGTTTGAAACTGTTACAGTTATCTGTCGAGTATGTTACTAGGAGTTCACTTATAAGTGTATTATTTGAAAGCCATTTTTTCCCCTAAGAGAATAGTAATGTATATAATAATTAGGTGCAGCCAATCCCATAAAACTTCAAAATATGTAATATATTTGTATTATAGTGTTATTGAAGTATATAGTTAACCTCTACCTATAATAGTGTGTTTTTGTACTGTAAGTAAATGTTTTTCTTCTCATCTTGAGTCATGCTTTACCTATCTCTGTTTTGGAGTCTGTGTCATTCTTATTTGAAATAATGTTATTTATTCACATATCTTATCCTCTGTGTGCCCAGTCATTTCAATTGTGTCTGACTCTTTGCAACCCCATGGACTGTAGCCCACAGGCTCCTTTGTCCTTGGGATTCTTCAGGCAAGATTACTGGAGTAGATTGCAATTTCCTTCTGCAGGGCATCTTCCTGAACCAGGGACCAAACCCATGTCTCTCGAGTCTCTTATGTCTCCTGCCTTGGTAGGTGGGTTTTTTTTTTTAGTGCCACCATATCTTCTATTTGATCGTCTTTCTAGATGTCCTTGATTTCTTGATATTTTTTTTAGCATCTTATCTTGTGCCATGTTTGCATATGTCTGAATGGATGGAGATGTGTGTGTGTGTGTGTGTGTGTGCATGCGTGTGTGCACGCAATGGTATAGTGAGAGCCAGAGCATCTCTTTTCCCTACTACCCAGGCATCAGAAGCCAGGGCACAGTTTAGAAAGTGAGAGAGGAGGAGCCAGGCACAGGGCTTAACATGAAGAGCAACTCGAGAAATACCAGAGAGTGAGAGAGAGGAATGTATTTCAGTCATTTGAATAATTAATTNCCTACTACCCAGGCATCAGAAGCCAGGGCACAGTTTAGAAAGTGAGAGAGGAGGAGCCAGGCACAGGGCTTAACATGAAGAGCAACTCGAGAAATACCAGAGAGTGAGAGAGAGGAATGTATTTCAGTCATTTGAATAATTAATTTATTGTTTATATTACTTAAACTGTATGTTAAAATGAGGAGATAGATAAGATTTCAGTATTGCCATTTTATACTGCCAAATTATTTACTTTTTTTAGGTATCCTAGCAAACATGATTGCACATCTAGGAAATCCAAGACATTCAAGTTATAAGCAGTAGAAGTAAGAAGAAAATCTGGTGAGATAGATAAAGATGAATAAAACTGGTGCTTCTTTATATTTACAATAGCTACACAAAATGGAAATGGGAAAAATGTTCTTTCACAATGACAGGAACTATAAAATACTTAGGAAGTACATTTGGCAAGTAAAGTATAGAACTTACAGCATAAGAATCATGGAAGCATACCACGTTTCATAAGCAGAAAGTTATACCAGATATTTGATGGGGCAGGGAACTTAATATCATGAAGTATAATTCTCCCAAATTGGCAGTTCTAATTGTAAGAGAATAGAATTAATGTTAGAAAAAAAGATGACCACATAGTTCATGTGGAAGAACAAATATCTAATAATAGACAAAGAAGGTATATAAAAGAAAACATAGCCTCTTAAATCATATAAATATGTATGGACAAAGGAATAGATAAATAGATTAATGGAATACAATGAAAGGCTGGATTTCAAACATTATTATAATTCACAGTAAGAAATACATTGTACATACATTGATATATGTATGTATTGTATGTGTTAAAAACTAGAAGTAAAAGTTTTATGAAACATTTGCCCTCAGTACACGTGATGCACATTATTTCCTTTTTTTTTTCAGTGTCAAATAAAACTTGACTAAATTGATTTCAAAAGCAAACAGTCCTGATCTGTGGCTTGAAAAAACCCTGAATAGAGACTTAAAATAAAAATATTTATGAGATTTGATCATTAAATATATGATTAAGATTATAGTATTTCAGTAGGAAAACAGCTTAATTTCAATTTCATACTATGTAATATAAAATAAATTTTGTATGAAGACTTAAAGTAAAATAAGATTTTAGAAGAAAGTTTTGGCAACTGCATTTTTAATCTAAAGTAGGAAAGAACTAAATGAATACACAAATGCAGGAGATATGTTTGGCTCCATAAAAATTTAATATTTTATATGTCAAAAGATATCACAACTTTAAAACACTAAGGTTAGAATCAAAATAAGATCTTTGCAAAGAAGACAATAGTGAATTGGTTAATATCACAAATATAAACAGAATTCTTGAAAGTTTATAAAAGACAAAACAACTCAGTATAAAAAAAGACAAAAGAAATGAAAAGCAGATCAGAGAAAAACAAACAGAAATGGCTAGTGAGTGAAAAGCAAGCCTAAAACTCATTAAGGAATTACACATTACAAATTAAGTAAAATTATAGTATGCCCATCAAATTGGCAGAAATTAAAAGTACACGTTGGAAAACAGTCTGGCAGTTTCTCGAAAGGTTAAATGTAGATTTACCATATGACCCAATGATTCCAGCCTACATATGTAAAAACATGTATCCACACAAAAACCTGTATATGAATGGTCAAAGCAATATTATTTATAATAGCCAACAATTGGAAACATCACAGTGTTGATCAACTAATGGACAAATAAAATATATCCATACAGTGGGCCATTATCCAGTGATTAAAGGGAAATGAAGTACTGATACCTGTACTACATGAGTGATCCTTGAAAATAGTGTGTTAAGTAAAATATCATAAAAGACCACTTGTTGTATGGTTTTGTTTGCGTGAAATGTCTAGAATAGGCAGATCTATTATGGGTTGTCTAGAACGAGGATGAGGTGGGGGAATGAGAAATGACTTCTAAATGGGTATATGGATTCTTTTTTTTGAAGTGGTAAAAGTGTTCTAAACTTGGTGGTAAGCATTGTAGTTGTTATTGTTCATTCACTAAGTTATGTCCAACTCTTTGCAACCCCATGGACTGCAGCATGCCAGGCTTTGCTGTCCTTCACCATCTCCCAGAGTTTGCTCAAACATACATCCATTAAGTTGGTGATGCCATCCAACCATCTCATCCTCTGTCATCCCCTTCTTCTCTTGCTCTCAATCTTTCCTAGCATCAGGGTCTTTTCCAATGAGTCAACTCTTTGTATAAGGTGGCCAAAGTGTTGGAGCTTCAGCTTTAGCATCAGTCCTTCTGATGAATGTTCAGAGCTGATTTCCTTTAGGATTGATTGCTTTTATCTCGTTGTAGTCCAAGGGACTCTCAAGAGTCTTCTCCAGCACCACAGTTTGAAAGCATCGATTCTTCGGTGCTCAGCCTTCTTTATGGTCCAGCTCTCCCATCCGTATGTGACTATGGAAAAACATAGCTTTGACTATACAGACCTTTATCAGCAAAAAAATGTCTCTACTTTCTAATATGCTGTCTAGATTTGTCATAACTTTTCTTTCAAGGAGCAAGTGTCTTCTAATTTCATGGCTGTAGTTACTGTCTTCACAAATTTTGGAGCCCAAGAAGATAAAAATGTGCCACCGTTTCCATTGTTTTTCCATCTATTTGCCATGAAGTGATGGAACCGAATGCATGATCTTAGTTTTTTGAATGTGGAATTTTAAGCCAGCTTTTTTACTCTCCTCTTTTCACTTTTATCAAGAGGCTATTTAGTTCCTCATTGCTTTCTGCCATTAGAGTGGTAAGCATCTATATATCTGAGGTTGTTATTTCTCCCAGCAGTCTTGATTCCATCTTGTGATTTATCCGGCCTGGCATTTCACATGATGTACTCTGCATAGAGGTTAAATAAGCAGGGTGACATTTCAGTTCGTTCAGTTCAGTTCAGTNAAACTTCCAGAATGAAAAAAAAAAAAGAGGCCAGGATCAAAAGAATAAACATCTTTTGACCACAATCAGAAGAATTAGAGGAAGGAGAATTGGAAATGAAGTAGTAATGTCACCGTTATTTTTTTGTTATAAAGCTCATGTTGCTTGTTAGTTTCTAAAAGAATGTTCAGGCAGTGCTTTACTGCTGCTGCTGCTGCTGCTAAGTCCTTTCAGTCGTGTCTGACTCTGTGCGACCCCATAGACGGCAGCTCACCAGGCTTCCCCGTCCCTGGGATTCTCCAGGCAAGAACACTGGAGTGGGTTGCCATTTCCTTCTCCAATGCATGAAAGTGAAAAGTGAAAGTGAAGTTGCTCAGTCCTGTCCGACTCTTAGTGACCCCATGGACTGCAGCCTACTAGGCTCCTCCATCCATGGGATTTTCCAGGCAAGAGTACTGGAGTGGGGTATCATTGCCTTCTCAGAGTCTTTACTAGATATAAAAATTTACTAAAGATAAAACTTAAATGAAAAAAAGCCAGTGAAACCATGTCATTACTTTGAAAAGATAGACAAATTTGGTAACACAGTTAAACTAAGATAATAAAAGAAGAAAATTATCAAAATCAAAAATGAAGAGGGGGCATCACTAGAACCCCTTTAGAAATCAAAAGAATTATAAGTAAAGGTTATAAAGACCTTTTTCCAACAAATTTTAGACAACTTAGATGAAATAGACAAATTCCTAAAAAAATTCAAATATTAAAACTGGTCCAAAAATAAGTAGAAAAGCTAAACAGATTTTGAAGTTAGGCAATTGAATGTATAAAATTTTACCACAAAGAAAAGTATGGACTCTGATGGCATGGCTGGTGAATTCTGTCAAACATTTAAGTAAAAAATGGTATACAGTCACAGAAAATTGAGGAGAAAAAAACACTTCCTAACTTATTTTATGAGGTTAGTGTTGTTGTTCAGTTGCTAAGTCATGTCCAACTCTTTGTGACCAATGGACTGCAACACGACAGGCTTCCCTGTACTTCATCATCTCCCAGAGTTTGCTCAAATTTATGTCCATTGAGTTGATGACACTGTTTAACCATTGCATCCTCTGCCACTCTCTTATCCTTTTGCCTTTAATCTTTCCCAGCATCAGGGTTTTTTCCATTAAGTCAGCTCTTCATATCAGGTGGCGCAGTCCAAGGGACACTCGAGAGTCCAGCACCACAATTTGAAAGCATTAATGAGGTTAGTGTACCCTGATAGCAAATACATCACAAGAGAAGAAAATCACAGATCAATATCTCTCATGAAGGTAGACACAAAACCATAACTATGTTGGTAGAGGAACAAGAGACAACATGTATACAATCAAATATCTAGTCTATGGCAAAGCCAAGATTTGAACCTGGACATTTTAGCATTGTAGGCTTTCGTAGCGGTGAGTACCCTGTGCTATGAAAGCAGCAAAGATACGGTGAGAATTCTCTAAGTATCAACTGAATTTTAAACCTCCAGTGAATCTGTTCTTGGTCCTGATGATTGTTATTCTCACTTGTGAAATTAAATTTATCTTGCTGTCTCAGCTTGTTTCTATATTAAACAAGCATAAACATGCATGATTTAAACATCTTGATTAGACATTTTTAGTAGATACTTTCCTGGAATTTAAGATATGTGAGAGATTCATTCTGGGAATCAACATCATGAAACAATTTTATCTTTATTAATTCAAGACCCTTTACTAAGGCAAAGGCGATGTGTAAACAAAGGCACAAACCTGTGTGTTGTTTAAAAAACTTTAACTTTCTCATATTTTGTCTTGACAGAGATATATTATCCACTGTTTTCCCCACTGTGTTCTTATCCATATTCCAGGCTTTCGCTGGATCCCATTGTTTCAGTTATAAGGCTTCTTATAAATCCTTTAATATTATAATAAGATTAGTAGATTGCAAAATCTCTATTTTTTAATGCATCTCTGCAGGGTACATAATGATGATATAGTGTAACCCATTTTCTTTCATTCAGACAAGCTACCCAAAAGATTACTATAGAGCTATATATATCCATTGAAGAGTCAGTTTACTGGGAAGAAATATTGCAATGTGTCCTAATAGGCCTTAGCTTATAACATGGAAGGCTCTTTTGCAAAATTTTGTTTCATCTATGCTTTGTTGTTCCTTTTAAATCCTAGAGGTAATTTTTTTTTTTTCTAGTACAACCAATCCATATAGTTTCCTGGTATGTCCATTGTTGTGCTTTGTGGGTACTCTTGGCATTTGAGTGAGACTGTTCTTTCATTGTACAAGACTGGACTATATCACAGGGTTGTTGGCATCCCTGGTCTTTCCAAACACTCATTTCTGTGAGGTCCTTCTCACTCATTGTGATATCAAACAAGGCACTCACCTTTTCTGAACTCCTCCCATCCCATGGAGGGTAATACTGCCTCATGTTGAATACCACTGCAGGTAATTATTTGCAGTGTTTGCCAATAAAACCTTTTATATGTATGCTCTAGTTTCTTAATCTTATAATGTAATATTTAAAAATATGTATAATTGAGAACCTCTTCTCACTTTCCTGCATTCTCAGATGTTGTCTTAGATGCTGCAGTTCTAGCTTCTGTCATTATGTGACATGTATTTGGACAGTTTTTTAGTTCTTCTGTCCTTGTTTGTGATAGCTCTTCATCTTGTTTTACTCTAGCTATTTTGACATGTTTATGTTTTTCTATTCTAGTAATGCCTGCCTCATTATAGCTCAACTTTACTAAAGGTTGACTGAAAAGTCTGTCAAGTAGAAAACTTCTGACAATTTCTCTTTTAAATTGTGCCTATTGAATTATCAATACCTGGAAACTCATCAAAAGACAGCATCCATAGAACTCTCCCTGCCTAGGGACTGACTAAGATTGTTTTAAATTCTTACAGAGCTTTCCCTAATTGTAGACATTAAAACTGAAGTCTAGTGAAAAGTAACATACTGCTTATTTATTTTCAAATTATAAGACAAGTAATGAAAATTATACTGCTTGAAGGTCATGTGTTATTCCTTTAATATCACCTGGGATATGATTTTACGTTCATGTAAGTTAATATCAGATTTCATATTATAACTTATGAGACCTACTTCCCAAAATGTCACTTTTCAAGGCATACATGAAACTGTAAAGCTATTTGAAAATAGTAATCAATATTTCAATACTGATATTTCATTAACTTTATGTAAATTTGAAAAATTCTGTCTACCTGCAAATTTGTCATATAGTTCCTGATATATTAAATTTCTGTATTAGCAATGAAAAGTTTAAGCCTCATTAGTCAGTTAAGTATTCCAGAATAAAAACAAACAGATACCAGTTTTCACCAAAATTGAAAAGATTTTAAAAATGAGAATAGTTGGTATTGGTGAAGAGGCAGTGAGATGAGCATGCTTTTAAATTGCTAATGGGAATGTAAGTTAATAGAGCCTTTTTGAAAAGTAGTTTGTTAGTGTGTGTGTTTATAACCAGCAATAGTAATTCCACTCCACCTCTAGGATTTTATTCAGAAGAATTAAAATAAAACAGAAAGATTTTTTTTATGTTTAAAACTGTAAAGTTCATTACATTTCTTAGGTCACAGCATAATGTCATAAGGTGGACTGAGACTGAATCCAGTCTCCACCATTTAATAGCTATCTAGTCTTGGACAAGTCTCTTAATCTTTCTTTTGCAAGTTATGCATTGGAAATATGATGATGATGATACCAATGACAATAACAGAAGCAACAGTGAAGACACTGACAGCTTCATCTGGGTTAAATGCTGCTGAATAAATCTAATTAGGCTTCTTACCAATTTTCAGTTGCAGATGTTCCAAATATTTGCTATAGTCTCTATGCCTCTTCCCCACTTGTATCTGCTTTCTTGTTCAGCTTATGACTTAGCCTCCTAAGTCTTGAGAAAATTAAACGAAAACACCGTCAGTGTACCTTCCCGTACTTTCAAACTTATTTGTATTGTCACAAGTCTTTATTTTTTTGTCCATCTGAAAGGAAGAAGTGTGTGAATTATACCATAGGAAACCTTGCTTACATCGTTCCATCTATCATGCCTTTCTCTCTTTTCTTTACACGTTCCATTTGTGATTTAGATGTTTTTAGTCCTTAAAAAAGTCATCCTCAAACCTGCTGTAACCAAACTCAACAATAGAGAAACAAACAATGCATTTTAAAAATGAGCAAAGGACTTGAATAGGGATCAGTCAATAGGGAAATGCAAAGCAGAACTACAGTGAGATAACCTCTTCATACCCATTACGATGGCTATTATCAAAAAGCCAGAAAAGGATGAGTGCTAGAGAGCATGTGGGGAAGTTGGAACCCTTGTATACTGTTAGTGGAGATGTAAAATGATACAGCCACTGTAGAAACAGTACAGTGGTTCCTCAAAAATAAAAAAGCAATTATTATATTATCCAGTAATTCTCCTTGTGACTACACACTCCAGAGAATTAAAAGCAGGGATCTGAACAGATTTTGTAACTCAGTGTCTATAGCAGCATTGTTCATAATAGCCAAAAGGTAGAAACAACCCAAATATCCATTGACAAATAAATGGATAAACAAAATATGTTATATATATAAAATGGTGTATTATTTAGCCTTGAAAAGGAAGGAAATTCTGAAACATACTGAACCTAGAAGATTTTATACTAAGTGAAATGTTAAACACAGATGTACAAATACTATATGATTCCATTTACATGAGGTACCAGGAATGGTCACAGAATACCAAGAATAGACACAGAAAATAGAACAGTGATTTCTAGGAGCTGAGGGAGGAGGGGCTGTGGAATTATTGTTTAATGGGTATAGAGTTTCAGTTTGGGAGGATGAAAAAGTTCTGGAGATGGATAGTTGCACAACTGTGTGAATGTACTTAATGCCACTAAATTCTATTCCTAAAAATGGGTAAAATGGCAAATTTTGTGTATATTTTACCATAATAAAAAAGTCAACTGCCACTCTTTATTTCTTTGCTGCCTTACTTCTTCCACAATCTACTTTATTCTAGTTTATACTCTAGCAAATGCTCTGCACCTGTTCTTGCAAAATGTACTAAAATATCCTAATTTTCACATCATCCTAATTAAAAAAAAAACTCATTTGTGATATTTAGGTCTCTGAAACCTTTTTTCTTTGCTTTTGGACCAACCATCACTGTGTACTGGTTTTCCTTCAATCTCTCTGATCATTTCCTTTGAAAATCTTTTGCTGTTATCTTCCTAGACCTATCTCTAGGATTCTGTCCCTATTACAAATTCCTGCTGGACTCCCACTTCCTACTGTTCAGTGTACCATAATGACTTTCAAGTATTGCTTATATGCAAATAACCCCCAAATATCTTTGTCTTCCTCTTGAGTTACAAAACAACATCTTATTGCCTGTAGGGTAGCTCCACCTGGATCTCCAACACATTGTCTAAAACTGAATTCACCCCTTTCTTAAATGGTTCTTCTATTAGGTTTCATATCTTAATGCCACTGTATTCTCAATAATATTGGTTCAGACTCTTGGGCTTTTTTTTTTTTCTGTCTCTCCTCACTTCATCCCTCCCTCTTCTTCTTCCCTTTCATATTCTCTTCCCCTCACAGTATTCATATATAATTAGTTTTTAGTTGCTGTTTGTTCTGTCCCTTAAATGTGTCTCAGGTCCATTTACTCTTTTCCATATTCAGGGGGCACCTGCAAACTGGTGTAAAACGTGTTTCACAGTTAATTATAATCATTGTCATCAGATAATTGTCATTGAAAAAGTTGTCTTTCCCATTTTATGCATAGATTAAACTGAGGTTCAAAATGGTTTAAGTAACTTGCCTAAGATTTTTCATCTTGTAAGTGGCAAAGCCAGAATTTGGATGTAGGTCTGTTTGACCTTAAAATCCTTCATCTTAACATAGTTATAGTTCCTCTGGCCAACCTTGTGAGTTCTTATAAAGGAACTTTGTCCCCAGGAAATGTAATGAATAAGGTATCAACAGATGTATTTCATATTTTGTTTAATTAGGACCATATTTTTAAAGAACTGAATGTCAACAGAGTTCATTCAGTATTCAGCACATGAGTATCCATTTATTTAGAAACTGGCCTAAAGAGAATCACCCTCCTTATAATTCTGTTCCTGTTTTCCTTCTCCATCCCAGTTGTCCTTGGCTCCCAAATGACAACTTTAGATAAGGTAGATATCTTAGGGGATGTGGGTCATGAGTGGCAGGAGAATGTGCTTAAGATTAACTTGTAAAACTGTACCTATAGTTGACTCACTAGAAAAGTTTCTTCTAAGTTATCACCCAATCTGAGGTCTATATTTAGATCAGAAAGTTTAGGAACATTAAGGATTTTATAGACTTTTGTGAGCTACCCTGATAATATAACAACCATTTATAATGTGATTTTCAAAAACATCTTCCATAAAGTTGATGGTAAAAAGGACATTTGTGATAGAATTTATTTCCTGTTTGCCTGTACTAATTCTTTCTCTCTTCTTCACCACTGAAGGCAGCCTGATAGATAGTGGTTTGTTCAAAGTTGTTAAGAAAAATGTGTCAGTGATCTCGAATGATCTCCATCTTGCATGAGTGGACCTTGAATACTTGAGAATTTGCTATACACAACTAAATTAAACAATCAGCAATTAAATCAAGTAGACAAATACACATTTCTTTCACAAGTAAGTAATTTAGAGTTCATCACATTTAGAAAATAAACATCCCTAATGAATGTTAGTCATTTGACCCTTTGTATTGTTTTGAATATTAAGATCTTGATAGTAATTAACCTTACTCCCTTTGCATTACAGCTTTATTATCTTAACTACTAAGACAGAAGGCTTTCAGAAGAGTTTTTGATTCTTCATAGAAAATATATTATAATTTTTTCTTTTAGGATATTTTGTATGAGTAGTAAAGTCTTGTTAAATATATTTTATAATGGGTTTTTATTTTATTGTAATAACAGATACTGTAAAATAATCATAATGGCAGCTTTCAGTGTCTTAAAATTCATTGTAATTTTGTAAGTGTGCCAAATGAAGAATGTCTTTGTTTTCTGTATTCCATTGTATCAAAATGTATCACAAAACTTATGGCATATTCTTAGATTTTCTGACAGTGTTGGTCTTAACAATGTGTAAACCAGGGTATTAAGGGCATAAGTGTGCTTTGGTGGAGGATTGTTTGGCCCTGAGGCAAAAAATACTGGAAGCGAGGAGATGGGCCATTTTCCACTTCCAGGAAATGGAACAGTGATGTGCTCCCTGGCTAGTTCCCTAGCTGGGTATTTGTATCTACTTTTTCAATAGAAATAAGTACATAAGGAAGAAAAAGTACATTATACAGTGAAGAAAGTAACAACCAGATCACTCATGCTCATTGTATCGTATGGATCTAGTAAGAAGATTTTAATTTGCAGTATAATAAGGTTAGGAAGCAACAGTTAGAACTGGACATGGAACAACAGACTGGTTCCAAATAAGAAAAGGAGTACGTCAAGGCTATATATTGTCACCTTGCTTATTTAACTTATATTCAGAGTACATCATGAAAATGCTGAGTTGGAAGAAACACAAGCTGGAATCAAGATTGCTGGAATCAAAACGCTGGGTTAGAAGAAATAAGCTGGAATCAAAATATCAATCACCTCAGATATGCTGATGACACCACCCTTATGGCAGAAAGTGAAGAGGAACTAAAAAGCTTCTTGATGAGAGTGAAAGACGAGAGTGAAAAAGTTGGCTTAAAGCTCAATATTCAGAAAACAAAGATCATGGCATCTGGTCCCATCACTTCTTGGGAAATAGATGGGGAAACAGTGGAGACAGTGTCAGACTTTATTTTGGGGCTCCAAAATCACTGCAGATGGTGATTGCAGCCATGAAATTAAAAGATGCTTACTTCTTGGAGGAAAAGTTATGACCAACCTAGATAGCATATTGAAAAGCAGAGATATTACTTTGCCAACAAAGGTCCGTCTAAGTCAAGGCCATGGTTTTTCCAGTGGTCATGTATGGATGTGAGAGTTGGACTGTGAAGAAAGCTGAGCGCCGAAAAATTGATGCTTTTGAACTGTGGTGTCGGAGAAGACTCTTGAAAGTCCCTTGGACTGCAAGGAGATCCAACCAGTCCATCATAAAGGGGATCAGTCCTGGGTGTTCTTTGGAAGGAATGATGCTGAAGCTGAAACTCCAGTACTTTGGCCACCTCATGCGAAGAGTTGACTCATTGGAAAAGACTCTGATGCTGGGAGGGATTGGGGGCAGGAGGAAAAGGGGATAACAGAGGATGAGATGGCTGGATGGCATCACTGACTCGACGGACGTGAGTCTGAGTGAACTCCAGGAGTTGGTGATGGACAGGGAGGCCTGGTGTGCTGCGATTCATGGGGTCGCAAAGAGTTGGACACAACTGAGCGACTGAACTGAACTGAACTGAACTGAAGGTAAATTAACATTTTAGTTTAAAAAAATACATTGTTGCTTTTATCAGTAGTGGTTATGTGACTGTCCTGATAAACTTGACAGCATGTGAACTCAAGGATCCCCCAGAGGCGGTACTAGAAGTGCCGTGACAAAAGGAAAATGTGAAACACAGGAGGATGTCTTCTTGGAAACTGGCTGTTTGGATGCAGACATCTAAAAATACAGTGTCCTTCAGCTTAATGCTGTGTACTTGGCAGTAGTTACTGACCAGCAACAGATCGAAATACTGTGACTAGGAGTTATTTAATCTGTCATCTAAACTGACCTGAAATCACCTTAATGTGCTTCCCAATAAGAGTTGAGATTATTATTCACTTTGCAATGGATATATTCATGTCAAAAAAGTCATATTTTATATTAAAGGAATCAATAATTTAGTTACAGATTTGTAACATTCAAGATTAACTTTCATTTCATTGTGCTAATCACGTTTGGTGAGTAATTAGTGTAGTATATTTCAGTTTTAATTTCTGATAACATTTGTATAGGCACAGGTTTCTTTCAAAGATTATTTTTACTGTGGTCTGCATTCAAATGTATTTACCAGTGCCTGATCAACATACTCAGTTTTTAAATTTTATTTTTGTATCTTTTTTTATTTACCAAGGTTCTTAATACCTTGTGAAAACAGAATAGTATCCATTTTACCTAATTTTGGTTAACTAAGACATTTCTAGTTTAAAATGTGCCAATAGAGATTTAATTTTATCGAATAAACATATTTACTTTTAGTGTTGTTAAGTCTATAAAGATTGCTAGAGAGAGAGAGATGTAATAATTATAAAAGGATATATTAGTCTCTCTGGATCATTGTGGGATGGGAGGTGGGAGGGGGATTCAGGATTGGGAGCTCGTGTACACCTGTGGTGGATTCATGTCGATGTATGGCAAAGCCAATAGAGTATTGTAAAGTAAAAATTAAAAAAAAAAAGNCTTGAAAGTCCCTTGGACTGCAAGGAGATCCAACCAGTCCATCATAAAGGGGATCAGTCCTGGGTGTTCTTTGGAAGGAATGATGCTGAAGCTGAAACTCCAGTACTTTGGCCACCTCATGCGAAGAGTTGACTCATTGGAAAAGACCCTGATGCTGGGAGGGATTGGGGGCAGGAGGAAAAGGGGATAACAGAGGATGAGATGGCTGGATGGCATCACTGACTCGACGGACGTGAGTCTGAGTGAACTCCAGGAGTTGGTGATGGACAGGGAGGCCTGGTGTGCTGCGATTCATGGGGTCGCAAAGAGTTGGACACAACTGAGCGACTGAACTGAACTGAACTGAACTGAAGGTAAATTAACATTTTAGTTTAAAAAAATACATTGTTGCTTTTATCAGTAGTGGTTATGTGACTGTCCTGATAAACTTGACAGCATGTGAACTCAAGGATCCCCCAGAGGCGGTACTAGAAGTGCCGTGACAAAAGGAAAATGTGAAACACAGGAGGATGTCTTCTTGGAAACTGGCTGTTTGGATGCAGACATCTAAAAATACAGTGTCCTTCAGCTTAATGCTGTGTACTTGGCAGTAGTTACTGACCAGCAACAGATCGAAATACTGTGACTAGGAGTTATTTAATCTGTCATCTAAACTGACCTGAAATCACCTTAATGTGCTTCCCAATAAGAGTTGAGATTATTATTCACTTTGCAATGGATATATTCATGTCAAAAAAGTCATATTTTATATTAAAGGAATCAATAATTTAGTTACAGATTTGTAACATTCAAGATTAACTTTCATTTCATTGTGCTAATCACGTTTGGTGAGTAATTAGTGTAGTATATTTCAATTTTAATTTCTGATAACATTTGTATAGGCACAGGTTTCTTTCAAAGATTATTTTTACTGTGGTCTGCATTCAAATGTATTTACCAGTGCCTGATCAACATACTCAGTTTTTAAATTTTATTTTTGTATCTTTTTTTATTTACCAAGGTTCTTAATACCTTGTGAAAACAGAATAGTATCCATTTTACCTAATTTTGGTTAACTAAGACATTTCTAGTTTAAAATGTGCCAATAGAGATTTAATTTTATCGAATAAACATATTTACTTTTAGTGTTGTTAAGTCTATAAAGATTGCTAGAGAGAGAGAGATGTAATAATTATAAAAGGATATATTAGTCTCTCTGGATCATTGTGGGATGGGAGGTGGGAGGGGGATTCAGGATTGGGAGCTCATGTACACCTGTGGTGGATTCATGTTGATGTATGGCAAAGCCAATAGAGTATTGTAAAGTAAAAATTAAAAAAAAAAAGAAAAGAAAAAAGAGATTAATATTAAAAAAAAGGAAATGTCAAGTGCATCACAGTGAGAAAATAAAAACAAGTTGCCAAAGTGTAAAAAAAAAAAAAAAGGATATATTAGGCACTAATTATATATTTTACATATTTTGTTTTGCTAAATAACTATATCTGTTATGCCTAAAATTGTTAAAGTTTATGATAGATTTAACTGACATTTTAGCAATCAATTTTTAAGAATTTCACACTAACTTTACTTCTTTCCTGGTACATCTCAACTGTTTCTGACAAAAATAAAATAGTAACTGTAAAAACTATAATCCTTAGCATTCAACTAATGTGGAAGTAGAAAAGGACTGTTTCAGAACATTGATTAAGCCATTTATAAGGCCTTTGTCCTTGGAAAGATAGTTACAAGTAGAGTATAGGAAAAATAATTATAAGATTTGCTTTTGTTTGCAAATATGTCAAACATTTCTATAATGACTATCAAGACTATATGTGACTGCTTTTGTTAAAAATACTGTGTCAAACTTTAGAAAGTTTATTGTAAAAGAAATTTAGTTTCTAACTTTTAGGTATAAGCAAATGATATTCAAAAAATTAATTTGACTGAAATTAACTATTTCTCTGAATTATGGCTTCTTTTAAGCACAAAGGTAGGCTTCCTGATTTGTACTTCAGACTATATATTTCAAATGCCGAAGAACAGTTAAAGCATTGTAATGACTGTTTTGGAAGAATAACATTACAGAAGTTACAAAAATTCTGCCTAAAAACACGGAGTTGGAATTTAACTTTTCCTTAAAGTGTTAGTCACTCAGTTGTGCCCCACTCTTTGCAATCCCATGGCCTGTAGTCCACCAGGCTCCTCTGTCCTTGGAATTCTCTAGGCAAAAATACTGGAGTGGGTTGCCATTTCCTTCTCCAAGGGATCTTTCTGACCCAGGGATCTAACCTGGGTCTCCTGCATTGGAGAAAAGTAACAAAAACCCATTACAGTAATTTTTGATTTATTTCCCTCAACTATTTACCCATTTAGAATTAGTTGTATAACTGGAAACAAGCATTATTTATTATTGGTGTATTATTGAGGCTTTTGTCTTTGTTTTTTTGTCTTTTTTGGTAGAGAATAAAATTAATTTAGATGAACTTTTTGGAATTTGGGAATTTTTGAATTAAGTTTTTGACATTTTTCTTAACAGAGTGAGAAACTTTTCCTCAGGGTTTGAAATTAAAAGGTAATATGAGAGCATGCTGATTTTGCACTGTTTTCTTAGATTCGTGTTATCTTAATGTTAAAAAATCTTCTAGATTCTTAAAAATCTATGCAATCCTTGCTTCTCTTAGATGGCTTCTCACCAAAATATTGTCCACTCAGTCATAGAGAAGTCCTCTCCTACACCTCAGAGCAACCTGTTCTTTCTTTGAACTGCTTGTTGGAAAATTTTCTTGTATCTAATTGGGAACAATCTCTTATGCTTTCCACTCCTTCATTTTAGTTCTCACACTGAAGGCTACATGAAACAAGTCTAGTCCAAGTTGCATCTGCCAGCCATCATCAGATATTTGAAAAGGTACTACTTTTCTCCTCAACTTTCCAAGAAGATTCTCTTTCAAGGAAAACATTGCAGTGTCATAGAAAGACCATGGTCTTTTAAATGAGCAGGACTAAGTTCAAACTAAGTAGGCTAATTAATAATTTTGTTACTTTGTATGATTTACTTATCTCTTTTACTCTAGTTCTTATCTCTAAAATGGGGTTAAAACTTTCAATGAAGAATTGTTACAAGATAATGTGTGCGGAGCACTTGGCATATTCTTGGCACTCAACAAATGTTGGTTGTTTACAGATATTGACTCTCTTCTCTTCTTCCTTTCCCTTTCCACCTCCCCTCTTCTGTATTTAGGAGAATGTATTTAAGAGCATGATTATTTTATTGAAGCAGAGAATGTGTTAAAGAAATGATAGGAGTCACTTAGTTACTAACAAATGGGAGGAATAGGCCCAAACTACACCTTTCCTTGTATCCATTAAGTTTGACTGAATGAAGAAACTGTTGATCCCTATATCTGACTGGTGAAACTGAGTGTACATGTAGAAAAATTCATTTAACGAGAATACAACTAGATGGTATACATAAGTTATGAGAAATTTGGGGAGTGTGCACCTGTTTCATTTTTTTCTGTAAAAGATGTGTGGCTTCTTTACCAACTGAGCTATCAGGGAAGCTCAAAAAGAAAGTTGCTCAGTTTTGTCCATCTCTCTGCAACTCCAGGGACTACACAGTCTATGGAGTTCTCCAGGCCAGAATACTGGAGAGTAGGTAGCCTTTCCTTTCTTCAGGGGATCTTCCCTATCCAAGGATAGTACCCAGGTCTCCTGTGTTGCAGGCGGATTCTTTACCAACTGAGCAACAAGGGAAACCCAAGAATGTTGGAGTGGATAGCCTATCCCTTCTCTAGGAGATCTTGCCCACCCAGGAATCCAACCAGGGTCTTCTGCATTGCAGGCAATTCTTTACCAGCTGAGCTATCAGGGAAGCCCTAATGGCACGCCAATAAGCTGATAAAAGGATTCCATGCACAAAACAGCCTGTTTCTTATATATGTCATGTTTCTGTATACAGTGTAAATTCGCATTCATACTTGTAACCATGAGATTTAAATTTCCTTAACTCCGAGTTCACATATAATATGCTCCTGAAACACTAGTTTTACAAGATGTTAGTAGTTAATGGGTTAAAAAGAGCTTCATGGTATAAGTTAGTGAAATGCTTAAACAAAAATTACATTTTTTTCCTCTGGGACTTGAAATCTTCTTAATAAACTGATATGTATTGTGAAGGTATCAGATTTGAAACACCATTTTATCCTCTCTTGAGGACATGCTTTATTATTGCAATTTATTTTACCAATATAAATAATGTAAAAACACAGACTAAAAGAAAATCACTAGACAAGGGAGGAAAATTCCTGTGTTCTCTTAGGCTTGAGAATTAAACTGACATAAGAGAAATTAACAGGAGAAAAGCATGTAAATTTTATTTAATATTTTTCTGTACAGATAAAGAAAATGAAGACCCAAAGAAGCAGTTACAATTGAGAGCTTATATACTTTAATTAAGAAACGATACATTTGTGGAGGTGTGATGAGACAGAGGGGCTTGGGCAAGGGGCAGAAACTGTAGGAAAGTGACTAGGAAAACATATATATGGGAAACTAATGGAAGATAAGGGTTATTTTAGTAGATTGGTTTGTATAGGTATGAATCTATAGGTAATGAGACCGTTCTTCCCTTACTAGCACAGAGATGGTTCCTTAATCATAGGAAATGTTATGATCTGCTTTTAGGTAGAAAGGTGGAGGTCAGAGAAGTCTTCCTGCATCTGCTGTTTCTCAGGTGCTTTCAGTTCCAAATAATATACTCAAGTGGCATAGCTCGGGGTAGCAAGGTAGTTCTCAGTCCTTTCAACAGCATTCTCTAGAGCGTGGGTTGGCAAACCATGGCTCATGGGTCAAACAAGCATGGTACTTGTTTTTGTAAATAAGTTTTATTGGGACACAGCCAAACCCATTCATTTGCATATTGTCTACAGCTAATGTACTTTGAGGCAGAGTTGAATAGTTGGAAGAGACATTCTGTGGCCTTCAAAGCCTAAATACTTACTCTCTGGCCCTTTATAGAGAAGTGAAAAAAGACTCCTGCTCTACAACCTTGAAATAGCTTCTCATCATCATCAGTATTTATGAACATGACTAATTTATACAACTACTGTTGTTGTTGTTGCTTAGTTGTTAAGTTGTTTCCAACTCTTTGCGAGGTCTGTAGCCCACTAGGCTCCTCTGTCCATGGGATTTCCCAGGCAAGAATACTGGAGTGGATTTTCCTGACCCACAGATAAAACCCACATCTCCTGCATTGGCAGGCGGATTCTTTACCATTGAGCCTTTCTTTACCAGGGAAGCCCTTATTCAACGACAATATATGTCTTAATTTTGTTTAGGAAATAAGGATTTGTCTACTTTATAAACATAAATGAAATGGTCTTTTTTTATGGCCTACAAATATAAGTACAAAGGAACCTATGTTAATATACTGAATGCTGGGAAAAAAAAAAAAAGCTGAGCACCAGAGAATTGATGCTTTTGAAATGTGGTGTTGGAGAAGACTCTTGAGAGTCCCTTGGAGTACAAGGAGATCAAACGAGTTCATCTTGAAGGAAATCAGTCCTGAATATTGATTGGAAGGACTGATGCTGAAGCTGAAGCATCAGTACTTTGGCAACCTGATGTGAAGAACTGACTTATTGGAAAATACCCTGATTCTGGGCAAGATTGAAGGCAGGAGGAGAAAGGGATGACAGAGGATGCGATGGTTGGATGGCATCACCGACTCAATGGACTTGAGTTTGAGCAAGCTCTAGGAATTGGCGATGGACAGGGAAGCCTGGTGTTCTAGAGTCCATGGGTTTGCAAAGAGTCGGACATGGCTCAGCAACTGAATTGAACTGAACTGATGTTAATATACGTTGCTACTTTTACAAGAAAGAATAACCATACTTAAAATCGCCTTAGCTCAAATGGCTTGTACATAGTAGGCCTTCAAGAAATATATGTTGAACTTATAATTGATGATAAATTGAGAAAATATAAGACAAAAAGTATAGTACAAAAGGATTCTTAGCTTTAAAATAAAAAAAGTCTGAATTTTGAAAGCATTTGTCAAACTGTTAGGAAAACCTGTTTTCATTTTTCATGTGTAGGGAATAGATATATACACTATACACATTAAAGATGCAGAAAATGATGGGATATTATCTTTATATTGCCAGTATTAGTATACACTTAAATTTCCTATGCTACATGGATTACAAAAAAAGAGTAAATCCTAGTAGTTTTTAAGGTAGTCGTTTGTATATAGAAATATAAATTAGAACATGTGTTGTGGGGGACTGTTTCTTGCTTTAAATTATCAAATTTGTAATGGGTACAAAAACATCTCCACTCCAGGCAGTTGTGCCTGCCTCCAAGTGCCAGTATAAAGTGGAGACTGAAACATTTATAGTTGTGTTCTTTGTGTGCTGTGTTTGCTGCTTGACTGTGAATAGCTAGGAGAGAGGTACTCAGAAGAGCCAGCATCTCTGGACATGTGCCTCATACCCATTTGAGCTCTTCAGTTCAGTTCAGTCGCTCAGTTGTGTCCAACTCTTTGCAACCCCATAAATCACAGCATGCCAGGCCTCCCTGTCCATCACCAACTCCTGGAGNCATCTGGTTGGATTTAGATCAAGCTTCCCTGGTGGCTCAGACAGTAAAGCATCTGCCTGCAATGCGGGAGACCCGGATTCAATTCCTGGGTCGGAAAGATCCCCTGGAGAAGGAAATGGCAATCCACTGCAGCACTCTTGCCTGGAAAATCCCATGGACAGAGGAGCCTAATAGGCTGCCAGGCTAGCAGGATTTAGATCTGCTGTAATGCTGTTTGTTTTATGTTTGCTCCGTTTTCAGTTCCTTTTCTTTTTCTGTTTTGTGTTGAGTTTGTAGGATGCCATTTTAACTCCGCTTTTGGTTTATTAAGTGAATCCACTTTATTAGTGTTGTTAGTCTAGGATTTATAATATGCATCTTTAATTTAAAACAGTCTACGTTAAATAGTTGACTTTCCTGGTCATCTTCTTACTGAAGCGTCCCTCGCAGCTCAGCTATAAAAGAATGCCCCTGCAATGCAGGAGACCCTGGTTCAATTTCTGGGTCAGGAAGATCCCCTGGAGAAGGAAATGGCAACCCACTCCACTATTCTTGCCTGGAAATTTTCATAGACATAGGAGCCTGGTGGGGTACAGTCCACGGGGTCGCAAAGAGCCGGACATGACTGAGTGACTAAACACAAGCTTTAAATAGTATATTATTTTATATATAGTATCACTTTATAGTGATATGTTCTCAGTTTCTCCCTTCCATTCTTTGTGCTGTTGTTGTTATATGTTTTGATTCTACATCTTTATGAGCCACACAATATATTATCATTTTTACTTTAAACAGTCAATTATCTTTTAAGGAAATTTTTGAATGAAGAAAATATTTTTATATATTTGTTTACCAGTTTGCCATTTTGATGTCTCCTCTTTCATTTGTGGAAGTCTGTATTTCCCTCTGGTATAATTTTCGTTCTGCCTGAAGAACTTCTCTTAACAGATCTTGTATTATAGGTCTGCTGTAGCTATACCTTGTAGTATAGGTATTTGATACACCACTTTGTATATTGCTAACGAAGGTCATGGTATCTGGCCCCATCACTTCATGGGAATAGATGGGGAAAGAGTGGAAACAGTGTCAGACTTTATTTTTGGGGGCTCCAAAATCATTGCAGATGGTGACTGCACCCATGAAATTAAAAGATGCTTACTCCGTGGAAGACAAGTTATGACCAACCTAGATAGCATATTCAAAAGCAGAGACATTACTCTGCCAACAAAGGTCCATCTAGACAAGGGTATGGTTTTTCCAGTGGTCATGTATGGATGTGAGAGTTGGACTGTGAAGAAAGCTGAGCACTGAATTGATAATTTGAACTGTGGTGTAGGAGAAGACTCCTGAGAATCCCTTGGACTGCAAGGAGATCCAACCAGTCCATTCTGAAGGAGATCAGCCCTGGGATTTCTTTGGAAGGAAAGATGCTGAAGCTGAAACTCCAGTACTTTGGCCATCTCATGCGAAGAGTTGACTCATTGGAAAAACTCTGATGCTGGGAGGGATTGGGGGCAGAAGGAGAAGGGGATGACAGAGGATGAGATGGCTGGATGGCATCACCGATTCGATGGACGTGAGTCTGAGTGAACTCCAGGAGTTGGTGATGGACAGGGAGGCCTGGCGTGCTGTGATTCATGGGGTCACAAAGAGTCAGACATGACTGAGTGACTGAACTGAACTGAACTTTGTATGTTGTTATATATAGGTCTGCTGCAGTAAATGTCTGTTTAATTCTCAAAGCTTTTGTTTTACTGAAATTTTATTTCATGTTCATCCTTGAAAGGCTTTTTTTCAGTTGATATATTTTCCCTAGAATCTACGTAACAGTTATTTTGTTTCAGTACTTTAAAGATGCCTTTCCGTTGTCTTCTGGACTCCATGGTTACTGACAGTACAGCTTCAATTATACTTATCTTTGTTCCACTGTAGCAGGGGTCAGTACACTTTTTCTTAAAGGACCAGATAGTAAATAATTTAGGTATCTGATCTTTGTTGCAACTACTGACCTTTGTTGTAATGTGAAAGCAGCAATAAACAGTGTGTAAATGAATGAGCATGGCTGTGTTCTCATAAAACTTTATTTGTATAATCATGTGACTAACACATCTGCTGTAGGTTCTTAAACTCCTCTCTGTAAGAATAAATCCCCTTTAAATGACTGCTTTTAAGGTGTTCTTGCTATCATTGTTTTTCTTTTCTTTTTTTAAAAATTGGGTGTATCTGTTTCCTTTGGCTGTTCTGGGTCTTCAGTGCTGCGCCTGGGTGTTCTCTAGTTGTGGTGCACAGGCCTCTCGGTGCACTGCGATGGCTTCTCTTGCAGAACATGGGCTGTGGGTACAGGGGTTCAGAAGTTGTGACATGTGGGCTCTAGAGTGTGCAGGCTTTAGTAGTTGTGACTCATGGGCCTAGTTGCCCCGTGGCATATGAAATCTTCCCAGACCAGGGATCGAACCTGTATCCACTGCATTTGTGGATGGATTCTTAACCATTGGACCACCAAGGAAGTCCTACTACTGGTTTTCAGAATTTTGATTATGATGTTCCTTTTTGTGGCTTTCTCTGTGTTTCTCGGTGTTGGGCTTTGTGGATTTGGTGGTTTATAGTTTTTATGAAATTAGATAAAGTTTCAGTCATTATTTGTTTAACATATTTTTGTCTCTCCCTATTTAGGACTCCAATTTCATGAATGTGTTCCTGCTTAATATTATGCCATGATAGGCATAACTTAGGCTCTCTGTATTCTTTTTCCTTCTCTTTTTCTGTCTGTGCTTCATTTGAATAACTTCTCTTGCTATCTTACTATTCTATGCTAAAGTGTCTAATCTACTCTTAATTTCATCCAATGTAGCTTTCATCTCATATATATTTTTCCTCTCTAGAAATCCTATAATAGATCTTATTTATATATTCTCTGTTCTCATATGATCAGGTTTTTCTTTACATGCAATTTATAATAGCTGTCTTAAGAGCCCTGTCTACTATATACATCATCTTTTTCATATATGGGTCTATTTCAACTGATTAATTTTACTCTTGGCTTTGGGTGATATTTTCCTCCTTCCCATGTCCTTTTAAAAGATTGGATGCTAGCTGTTTTATTTTTATTATTGTTGTTGTTGGTTGTTACATTTTGGATTTTTGTTTTATTCATGTAAATGAGTGTTGGATTTTGTTCTAGTATCAATTTGATTCCTTTAAGGATTGTTTTTAAGTTGTTTTAAGCAGATCCAGATCAGCAGTGGCTACAGGACTGAAAAAGGTCAGTTTTCATTCCAATCCCAAAGAAAGGCAATGCCAAAGANGACAGAGGAGCCTGGTGGGCTACAGTCCATAGGGTTGCAAAGAGTCAGACATGACTGAAGCAACTTAGCATGCATGGGGAAGGTTCAGAACAGTGTCAGACACAGAGTAAGGGCAACAGAACATCAGATCTCTCTATTGCTTTTCATTGTTGTCTAAGCCCTTAGAAAGCATTTGACACAGGATTGGTACTCCATAAATGTTTATTGAAAAAAATGTGATTGGACCAAGCCTCACCACATATTAGTTCTGGGTTCTTAGGTGAATGACTGTCTTTGAGCCTAAACTTTTTAAAATAAGATGAGAAATTTTTACTTTACAGGTGTGTTATGAAAATTAAATAGAAGGCTATATGTGGAAATACTCAAGTTTCAGGCACTCTAGAAATATTTTTTTGCCAGTAATGAAAATTTTCCCTTATGGACTTCTACCCACTTTTCTGTTACCTTCTGACTTTCCCCCAGTTTCTACCCAGTTGTATAGAATTCTCCATGTCTCATCCTCATCAGCTTGGCTCTGACTAGCTCATCAGATATGCCAATGGGGGATTAAGAGCAAAAGTGTCAGAGTTCCATTAAGTTGTCTACACCTAAAATAAAGTTTGTAGAAGAGAAATTAGACATGTTCTGAACTAGAGCAAAACTTTTGTAATAGAAAATGGAATCAAAATTTGAATAAGCTTCCAAGCATAATAATCAGTGACAATTTGTAATTAGTTTATATGAACAATAGGTGAATTAGTTAGAAATTCTCTTAGTTAGAAGTGATCAAAACTCAACTAAACTGTGTAAGGAGAAAATAGCCAGTCAAATAGACAAAAGTTAGTTCACATTCCTTAAAGCGCAGCTTCAGGCACAACAGAATCCAAATATTCACATTTTGTCATCCTTCATCTGTCTTTCTCCTCTTCTCCACTGTATTCTTAGCGTTGCCTCATTTCTCAGATTAGATCTCAGGACATAGTGACAGAATGAATCCCCAACAGGTTTTAAGCTTTCATCAGTTTAAAAACTGTGGTGGAACATTCATTTACTAGTTGACTTAGCAGAGTCTTGGGTAGGTCCTTCATCACTTACAGGGGTAAGTTCTCAAATAATTACCAGTTTGTAATTGACAAGTTTGATCAAACACATAACTCCAGAAACAGAAAGTAATGCAAGTCCCATTTTAACTATATAGATTGAAAATAGAAGAGAGAAAGTTTCCCCAATAAAATTTGGCATGATATTACCAAAAGAAGGAAGAAGATCAGAGCTGACAAAATAACAGGTATTTGCTAAGAGTGATAGAAGAGAAATGTTGCCATTTTACTCTTATAGACTAATTACATATACTGTAAGTCCTAATTACATATACTGTAACAGGAGTCTTTCTTGTCCGAGGAGAAACTCTGATAGAGGAATGTACTGGGGACCAGGTAGGCAAGTTGACAGATTGCATCACAAGATACTGTGTTTTGGTGAAGAGGCTTTAAATTTTTATGTTATCCCTAAACCTTCTGTTTAAAATAAATATCTTCGAGAAGCCCAAAATATATAAGCAGTAAAATCATAATTTCTCTGGTTAAAATATAACTTCTCTGGTTAACTTGTGCTCTCTCCCTTTTTCTTGTTTTCTGAAATTTCTCTTTGGACAGATTTGTGGAATTTTAGGACTACCAACACAACCGGTAAAGAATCTTCTTGCAATGCAGGAGACCCAGGTTCAATCCCTGGGTTGGGAAGATCCCCTGGAGAAGGAAATGGCAACCNGATGCTGGGAAAGATTGAGGGCAGGAGAAGGGGACAACAGAGGATGAGATAGTTGGATGGCATCACTGACCCAATGGACATGGGTTTGAGTGGACTCTGGGAGTTGGTGATGGATAGGGAGGCCTGGCATGCTGTGGTTCATGGGGTCGCAAAGAGTCAGACATGAGTAAGCGAATGAATTCAACTGAACTGAACTTGTCTGTCTCTCTTGACTTAGGTCCCTGATATCTGGACATCTCTTTCAAAGGGCTCACCTAATTAGGTCAGTCTCTCTCTCCAGGATAATCTCCTTTTTGACTAATTGAAGGTCACTGATTAGGGACCTTAATAACATCTTCATAATCCCCTTGTCTTTGTTATATAATGTAGCCTAGTCAAAGGAGTGATATCCCGTCATATTCATAAGTCCTGGTCCACACTCAAAGGGAAGCGATTATACAGCATATGCACACCTGGGAGAGGGAATCTTGAGGGCTCTCTTAGAATTCTGCTGACCACAATTTGATGTATACTACACGTATAATTTGAAGATTACAAATCATGCTTTATACAGAAGATGTTGATAGATTGGAAATACTAACAAACTACAACTAATTAAACAGTTGAAAACAAATAGCTAAATTATTTGCTAAAGTAATTGTAACCTTAGTGGATTGTTTTTTTTTTTCCTTTCCTTGAAATATAATTTAACTGTTCTGATATGCTCATTATATTTTAAGCAAACAAATCTTATTGAAACATTGTAAATTTTCTATTTGTTTTCCAGTAAACATGTATAATTTTTTAAATCCTCGATTTTTTCTTTTTACATAATTTTAATGCTTAGTTCTGTTCTCTTTTAACCGTTGAAAGTTCTGTGGTTAATGTTCTCCTAGAAACATGAAAGAGGAGACTGAACACTGTTCAAAATTGGCAATGTAGTGTTGCTAAGCTACCTATCTTTTTAATTTGAAATATTGGGCATTTCAATAATAGGTAGCCCTTAAGCTTTTAAGTGTTTGTTCATGACACATTGCAATGTTTTATATATGCTTTTCACCTCTGTATTATAACTATTATTGTGAACATTTAAAAAAAAACTGTATTTAATGGCAGTCAGTAGAGTAGCTTAACTACATAAAATTAGTCATTTTATGAGAAGCTCTAATATGGACACAAATGAAATTACAAGCTATACTTTAATGTGAACTTACCTCAAATGCAGCTGTACTACAAAATGCAATAATTATACCAATCTCTCATTTGATTGTAAGTAAAATCATTGTAGAATGCCTAAAATATTACCTATAGTTATTTTAAAAATAGCGATATTGTTATTCTCTGGAAATATCGTTAAATACATACTGGAAAAGCACTTTATTTTATTATGTTGCTGTCATGCTATCCATGTTATTTTTTCTCAAAGCAGGATATCATGTACTAAATGGTATTATTGTAGAACATCTTCTAAATTTGTAAAAGATGAATATAGAGAGATCCTTCTAGGTAGACTCTTTTATTAAAAGTTTTTCCTCTGCATTCCTCTTTCCCCCATAAAAATAATTAAAGAAATACCTATCCATTGTAGAAAATATATTTTCAAAAGTGTAGATAAGTGTAGAGAAAAGTTTGAAAGTACCTCTAATCCTATTTCTCTCTCGGAAACTGTATTCAGACTTCAGTTACCTTTTTTTGAATATTGTTATAAGATCATATTTCATACTCAATTTTCATTTTACTTTTATTTTCTTATTACAGACTAAAGCATCTTTCCAAATCATTAAAATTGAGAACATTCTTGATGACTAATTATGTTGATGTGCAGTATTTCTCATATTATCTATATAGTTTCCCATTTTTATTTTGTAAATAACAGTAAGAAGAAAATCTTTGTGCAAAACTTTTGTCAGCATTTCTGAATTCCTTACTGTAGATCCTAGCTAGGAGTGCAACAGATTATAGGAATGAAAANATGTGCAGTATTTCTCATATTATCTATATAGTTTCCCATTTTTATTTTGTAAATAACAGTAAGAAGAAAATCTTTGTGCAAAACTTTTGTCAGCATTTCTGAATTCCTTACTGTAGATCCTAGCTAGGAGTGCAACAGATTATAGGAATGAAAAATTACGAACATTTTAAAGACTTCTGAACATGTAATAGATTACTTTCCCTGAAAAGTTGACCATCCTTATTAACATTTACCAATTCAGTTTTGAAACAAGGAAGAAATAATTAACATTTTAACTTGCTTTTGTGATCAAAAATTATATTTTCAGGTTTTTATTAGCCATGTGTAATTATTGTGAAAATTTTCATTTCCCTATAACATTTGTTTATAAATCCATGTGTATTTTCTTATTCATTTTTGGCAGATCTCAAAGTACTGAATTTATCCCCCTTTCTGTCATGTTTTCTCATTTATTTGCCTCTTAGTTTGATTTATACACTTCATAAAATACCAGTTTTTCAAAAAGGTCTTTTAAAAATCTCTCCACCTTTTTATTTCCATTTATTGCTTTTAAACTTATAAATCCCTTTACTGTGCAGATTGCCTGACATTTTATCTCTTTTTACCATATTCACCTGTGGGTGGTTGCTGGCTAAGCTCTCAGAGGCATTGCATTGTTTCAGATCCCAGAATGCAACTGGTTGTTCACAGAGTGACCCTCCTGGCCCTAATGCTTGCTACTTTCAAGCCGCATCCTTTCTTTCATCAGGATTTTCTAAGTGCCAGAGTCCTCCGGGTTTGGCATTTAACAGTGCAGATGCAAATCTCTTTTTGTCTGTCACCTTCCCCCTGCTAGTGTAGTATGGCTGGGGCATCACTCTTCCCAATACCTGGCTTTTACCATCACCATGATTTTGTTCCATGTGTCACTGCTTGGGTGTTATCTTCTCCTGTCCATCAACTTACATATGACACCTTGTTCAAGGGCCAGCTCATCCAAGAAGTCCTTCCTGAATAGCCACCCACTGACAGTCCCCTTAGCTTGCAGGCCCTTTGACGAATGCTCTTCACAATGAAATCCTTCGTAACTGCTCTCCACTGGTACCGTTAACATAGCTACCATTATGATGGACTCCTGGGTGCCACTTTACAAAAGTAATTAAAAACATTTCTTTTTTACATGTCATGTGTACATCTAATTCTTAATCATGTGAAGTTTATTTTGGTTTGTAGTTTTGGTTTAGAAACAAGATTGATTTCTTTTTCAGATGTTAACCCATTGTTAGAGGACCAGTAAGAATATTTCCTTGCTTGTTGATTTGTTATAGTTCTTTTATAATATCCAATTTAATCCCCAAATTGTTGGATACTGAGCTGATTGACTACTTTCTATTCTGTTTCATTGATCTTTTCTATTTTGTATCGGAAAAATATTATAGATTAAGTTTATCATATCCTCTTTGATATTCAGGGCTGTTTATCCCTCTATACAGTAATATTGATTTTTACCATATGAGATGAATTTATAAAATGAGATTTTAATAAATTTATAAAATGACAGTAAAAAAAGGGATTTTTATCCTCATGCTGTGGNATATCCTCTTTGATATTCAGGGCTGTTTATCCCTCTATACAGTAATATTGATTTTTACCATATGAGATGAATTTATAAAATGAGATTTTAATAAATTTATAAAATGACAGTAAAAAAAGGGATTTTTATCCTCATGCTGTGGATATTCCCAGATATTTTATGTTTTTTAGTGCTATTGTGGATGAAATTTGTTTCTCTTCTGTTTTCCAACTCATTTTTACTGGCACATTGGAAGGGTATTTTTTATATTTATCTCAGATCTGAACTCTTTGTTCTCAGTAATTCTAAGAGTTGATTTTGTATAGTTTGTTGATACCTAATTGTAAAATCTGCAAATATGAAAATTATTTCTTCCTTGAACTTTCATCTGGATTGGCTGAAATTCCAGAGTGATATTAATTAACAATATTAATAGTGGGTATTTGTGTCAGAAAAAAAACTAAAATTATGGTTAAGGTAGAACAGTGGTCAATTTTCTGTTGGAAGCAAAATTATAGTTAAAAACAAATCATCTTTAATTATCCTAGATTAAATTAATTGCTTTGCAGACTTAACCATATGTAAGATACATCAAGATTCTGGGAGAAATGAACATTTCTCTAGCAGAGGGTTGGGTGGGGGCAATATCCAGTGAATATGAGTTGCTGACTAACTTCAGAAGGAAAGGAACAAGACTCGGGCTAGAGTAGCTCAGGTAGTTGGGAGGAGGAGGGTTAGAGAGAAGTGAGGTGAGTTAGTCTCTAGATTCCCCACTTTATTTCCTTGGGAGCAGTTCCCAGCATGGTGACAAGTAGAGTCAGTCTCTTCCCAGGAAGACTACAAGAAAGAGCTAAAAGTGAGCATAACTGCTGCTCCCTTTAAGTGAGGGGTACGGGGCAAAGAACACTCACAAAATTTATCGCTAGAAGACACTGTAGCATGACTCCTACAGAGTCTGCTATACATACTGTTCAGGGGAAACAGATGTTTGCTGCAGTCATTACTTAGTGAAATTTAGCTCAGATGAGTGAAATGGGGCTGAATTTCTTGTTCTAGAATGCACCAAGGGGATTATCTTGACAGACCTCCCTCACCTCGACCAAGTTCATGATTCACAAGGAGCTGATTAGCCGCCCTTCATGCTGGTTTTATATATAACATTGTTGCAGAAACTTGAAAAGTATGTAGATGAGAACTTTATTTTCTTATGATAATAAAAAATCAGGATTTTTCCTTCTATATTAATAGTCATCTCAGTGGGTGTATTTCATAGCTTTTGATGAATAATAAGCCAAAAGTTAGTGGCTTAAAACTTCAACTGTCTATTTGACTCATATGTCTTCAGGGTAGGGATTCAGGCTGAGTTCAGCTAGCAGTTCTTCTCTTAGCTGCGCACCCTCATGAGTCTCTGGTCAGCCTTGTCTTGGCTAGGCAATTCTGCATCTGGGAGGTGGCTGGCTGCTGGCTGGAGAACTTGAGTTTGTCTCCGTCTGATGTCTTTTTTACCTCCAGAAGCCTTGCCTAGGTTTGTTTCTTATGATGGTAGCAGAGGTCTAAAAGAGAGCAGAAACAGGCAAAGAAAGCCTCTTGAGGCTAGCATGGAATTAGGACACCATTGCTTATGCTCCTTTCTGTTGGCAAAAAGAAGTCACAAGGCATGGAAGAAAGACGTAGATGTACCTCTTGATGAGAAATGCCATAAAGCAATATATTCAGAATGTATGGACACAGGGAAGGAAGTATGGGGAATTAGGACCTTTTTTTTCTGTGATTAGTCTACCACAATTCGGTGAATAAAGGACTCAGAAAGGTGCTGAGGACAGTATCTGCCAGCTCCCTTTTTACCTCAACCTTTGTCCCTGTATCTTGTGTTATTTTATCTTTATGCTATTCATTTGGTTTGGGCTACTTGTGCATTTTTATCCAAATCCATGTCAAATAAAAATTTTCTAAAATTATTCTTTTGTTCTTTATGAAATCTGTTCAGAGATACGTTCTTTGTGTCTTCGGGAAATTTCTTCTTCATATGTTGGAGTGTTTTTACTCATGGACCTCACCTTGGTTTTTGCCTTTTTCTTAGAATACTGTCAGTATCTCCCAACAGAGCATGTGGATGTTTCTCACCATCTACTTAGATTTGGAATCTTTCAGATCTGTATCTGAAGAATAGTTGTTCAACATTTCCCAGTGACTGGTGGCCAGTCATCAGATATGGTTTTGGTAAACTTAACTAGGGTCATGTGCTGCTGTGCTGTTTGTGCCTGAGTTTTGGACACTTTAAGAAGATGAAGTATGTGGGAAAAAACATTGTTTCTTAACATATATTATTGAAAGAATTTTTCTTGTGTTTTCCCTTCTTTGCAGGTATTTTTGTTTCAATGTTGAGCCTTCTTGGATGCAGTAAACCTTTGCCAGTGCCCGCTACCTTCTGATATGCTCTTTACTGGGAATTATATTAAAATAGATGTAGAAAGAGGTATGCCATTAATTGGTTAGGGAAGAGTTGCAGCTACTCTGGCTACCTCATAAAGTCACCTTCTATGGCAACACTGTTTCTCTTAAACAGCAGGCAGAAAAAGGGAGAGAGCTAAAATCCCTTTCTCAGCTGACAGAATTACCTATTTCACAGAGCACAGCAATCTTTTGCATCCTGTGTAGTATTCAGAAAACTGGGCCACCATTAAT
>SJYV01011132.1:139364-249185 GCA_006410875.1 Neotragus pygmaeus | reverse complement strand
CATGGGATTCTTCAAGAATACTGGAGTGAGTTGCCATTCCCTTCTCCAGGGAATTTTCCCAGCCCAGGGATTGAACCCTAGTCTCATGTCTCTTGCATTGGCAGGCAGGCTCTTTACCACAAGCGCCACCTGGGAAGCTACAGTTGTCTTATCTCTGGCAACTGTTTCTGCCTTCTGAGTTTAAGATGTAATGGTAAAATCACAACTTCGGGAAATCCATCTCATTGAAAAGTAACTAGAATTCCTACAGGTGCAGAAGTAAGATTTGCTGTTAACTAATTGATTATTTATTTCAGTAATCTGTAATGAATCATAGTACCTAAATAATGTTCAGTGTTTTCTTACATGGCTTGATTTAAACACCACCTGAAAGTTTCAGGTGCTCTTGAACTCTTGAATGTTCACATTTCCTGAACATTGAGCACTGAAATTCATTAAATTAGTTTATAGAACAGTTGTCTATATTATAACCTGTTCTTCTACAGTGCATAGTTTAATGCCAAATTTTGACAATATTTATTTACCTTTTTTAAAGTAATAACCTAGTAACCTCTGTGTGTGTGTGTGTGTGTGTGTGTGTATTTTCAAATACTATATAAATCAGATTCCTAGTTACTGGGGAAAATCTGAATCATATCTCCTCAACCAAGTCAATACTCTTTAAAGTGGATTCTCAGGGAGCGTCTTCTGACTACTGTATAAAGGTGTGCTTCCACTAATAATGATTTTTTTGTTTTTGAGTTAATAGCATTTTACTAGATAATCATTTCCCAGTTGTGGAAAAATAATTTTTGATCTTAAGCTTGTTCATCCATTTGGCAAGAGTTACCAGTGTTTGACTATTAGAGAATAAACAGGAGAAAAACTGAGCAGCAGTTAATCATGTTTATTAGTTCACTCACTTGTTTTTTTTATGTCACATGCTTATGATACTTATATACCTACCTTTATTATAACTATGTTTTATATTAATTACTATAGATTTTCTACTGAAATGAAATTAAGATTTTTCAGTGTTGCACAATGTTCCAAGAGCTTGCTTACAAACCATTTGAAATGGTTTGAGGACCACTGAGCTTATCATACATGTTGATGTATGACAAAAACCATCACAGTTTTGTAAAGTATCCTGTAATTAAGAGAAATTAATTAAAATAATACTAGATGTTTTGTATGCATTAATGTAATTAACCCTGCTTTATATTGTATATGGAATTTGTAGAGTAGATTATAAGAGTTCTCATCAAAAGGGAAAAAAGAAATCATTAATTTTTTTATATCACATTACAGTTGTTGCAAATTTCTTGAAGTATTATTTATTCTCAGCATGACTTTGAAATTATTATCTAAAACATTGTAATTTAAAAATTACATGTTACTTTATCAAAATTTGTTTTTTTTTAAGTTTTGATAACTGCAACTTCAATACAGTAATTCATTTCCTTTGTAAAAAAAAAAAATGAAAAGGATCACCTAATTGAAAATCAGGCATTTGCATAAACTTCTCCATTTATAAAATTAANTATAATTTTTAAATAAAAATAATATTATTGGCCATGTTGCAGAATGACAGTTTTTCTTCCAACTTAATATTCTTCTAAGGTTTTTGGAAATGGCAAATGGCAACAAGCATTTGATGATCTGTTTGTTTTAACCATTTTAAATAAAAAGGACTCCAAATTTATAGATCTCACTAAAAGCTACTTTTGGTGCTCCATCAAACTCAAAAATCAATGAGCTAACAAAGATAAAATTGGAGGGTAGTCCATGGATGATTCATGTGACTATATGAAAAAACCACCACAATATTGTAATTTGCCTCTAATTAAAATAAATTTTCAAAAATTAAAAAAAAAATTGGGGGGTAGTAATGAATAAACTAATGATTCATTTTTCTTACACTGGCTCAGGAAGATAGTTCTTAATATTCTATTTTAACATTCGGTTGTAACTTTGGAATATACTCAATATATGCTGTCAATTTCCTTCTCCAGTTTTCTCTATGCTAAGAAAATAGCAGTGATTATATATTTTAAAAACCTATTGTAAAGCAACCATCAATCAATTAAAAATAAACAGAATTTTAAAAAAATCAAACTTCGTGATTTGGCCTTTTGAGTCTTAAGAAATCCTAGTACATTATCTTCAATATTTATAGTTAATATATTATAGCCTTGAATATTTTTCATTAACTTTTTGCTTGTTTTAGAAGTTTCTTGGCAATAATGTCATTTGTACCTGTTTTTTTTCCCCTAAAAGTGACTTTAAACTGCCCAGGATTTTGACCGTTTTGTTCACTACTGTTAGACCTTGGACATAAAGTGGTCAGCAAAAAGAATGTGCTCAATTATTTGTTTAATTAATGAATATCTCTGAAAAATCAGCTTAAGCATCTCTTTTTTATTTATTCTATGAATTGTGTGAAAGTGATGCACAAAGACAAGAGACAAATAAAATGCTATTTTCATATATTTTTTATATTTTCCAGCTCCACTTTTAACTTTGATCTGCATACATGAAATTACACTTAAATTTTCATTTGTTCTGGCACACAGGTATTAACATTTGCCTAAGTCCTAGTTACTACTGATGTTTATAACATTATTCTTCAGGGTTGTCATATTTATTACTTTATTTTTAGTACTATTTTCCATTTTAATGCAATTGCTTATTGTCTGATCCTACCCCTCAACGCTCCACATGCAAACATCCTCTACAAGGCAAGGATGTTTGTTTATTCACTGATATGGCCAAAGTGTCTAAAACAGTGCCTGACACAGCAAATTACTAACTAAATGAATAAATGAATTTTAAACTCTAGCTTACAGCCACAGAACCCTCAGTGTCAACAAACTTAAGATAGTCCCATGGTGGGTTTAAACTGTATTTCTCTTCAAATTACTAAAGCAGTTGACCAACTTATCCTATTCACCTGCTATTCATTTTTTTCTTCTTGTGAAATGCTTGTTCATATCTTTAGCCCATTAGAAAAAAAATGGGCTGTGTCCTTTTCTTAAATGTGTACAGTTTTTTATATAATTAATTTAATCCGTCAAGTTATAAATTAGCAAGTACTTTGTCTTTTCACTTTATTTATAGTATCCGTGAATTATTGTTGCTGTTCAGTCACTAAATTTATGTCCAACTCTTTGTGACCCCATGGATTGTGGCACACCAGGCTCCTCTGTCCTCCACTACCTCCCAGAGTTTGCTCAAATTAATGTGCATTGAGTCAGTGATGCTATCTAACCATCTCATCCTCTGCCACCCCCTTTTCCTTTGCCTTCACTCCCAGCACCATGGTCTTTTCAAATAAGTCAGCTCTTTGTCACAGGTGGCCAAAATATTGGATCTTCAGCTTCAGCATCAGTCCTTCCAATGACTATTCAGGGTTGATTTCCTTTAGGATTGACTGGTCTGATCTCCTAGATGCTCTTAATTTTAATATAGCTGAATTTAGCAATCTTTTCATTTATGGTTATTGACTTCTGTATTTTTTAAAATAAACTCTTCCCTATACTGAGATATAGACATCTGCTTATTTTCCCCTTAGAGGTATTACACATTTAGTTTGATTTTTTTAATTGAAATATAGTTGATGCATAATATTATGCTAGTTTCAGGTATATAGCAAAGAGACTCAGTTGTACATATTTCAGATTATTTTCTGTTACAGGTTATTACAAGATACTAAGTATAGTTCCCTGTGGTATACAGTAAATCCTTGTTGTTTATCTATTTTATGTTTAGTAGTTTGTAACTGTTAATCCCATACTCCTAATTTATCCCTCCCCTTATCCTTTCCCCTTTGGTAACCATAATTTGCCTTCTATTTCTGTAAGTTCTATGCATGGCATAAGGTAGGTATCCAACCGTATTTCTGTCTGCATGGATAACCAGAAGCACCAGTACCATTTATTGCATAGTCTCTTCTTTTCAAAGGGATTTGCAAAGCTACTTCTATCATGTGACAAATCCCAAACATGGGTGCATCTGTTACTGGGAGGGTAAGTTCCATTTGTCAATTTGTCTATCTGTGTAGCAACACCACTCACTATATCTTAATTATAGCTTATAACAACTCTTGATAATCTGATGGAGCAGGCCCCCAGCTCCTTATGGCTCTCCAAGAATGTCTTGGTTATTCCTGGATCTGTACAGTTGCATTTTTCTCTTAAAATACTTCATAGTCCAAATGCTGGGGCAAAGAGAACAATTGAGAGGATAGTTCAGGATTGGGAGAAAGCAAGTAGGAATGGTGAAAGAATCAAGAGAAGATTGATGAACTNTAGATGTGTATAAGAGACAGGTCCATGCTGGGGCAAAGAGAACAATTGAGAGGATAGTTCAGGATTGGGAGAAAGCAAGTAGGAATGGTGAAAGAATCAAGAGAAGATTGATGAACTGGTGGAAATGAAGGGGCCAGAGGTCTGTAAGTCAAAATGCAAGTACCAGAGGAGCAAGACAGTGTAGAATCTAGAGGAAGAAGGGTCATAAGGTAGGATACAGGTATTTAAGACCAGAGAAGGAGCAGCTTCAAGTTATGATACAATTGGACAGTGGGCTACTGAAGCAAAACGGAATAAAAGGCTCAGGTGTTGAGAAAAGTGAGGAACATTAATGCGAGAAAGTAAGGGGAACCACCAGCATGAATACTGCAGTTTCCTAGGACTTTGGACAAAGAGAAAATGACCATTTGACCAGTGCCAATGTCTGCAATAGATGTAGAGAGGGAACTAGAGGTAAGGAAATGAGAAGAAAGATGGATGGAGATGAGAGCCTAAAAGGAAAGTGGCTTTTTTACTTGAGAGCAGAAGATAAAGATACATGAAGCATACATATTTGGGAGAGACATCTATTTCAGCTACTCCCCACCATATCTTCTACTGAAAAAGGAGAACTAGGAGGCTGTATCGGAGAAGGAAACGGCAACCCACTCCAGTACTCTTGCCTGGAAAATCCCATGGATGGAGTAGCCTGGAAGGCTGCAGTCCATGGGGTCGCTAAGGGTCGGACACGACTGAGCGACTTCACTTTCACTTTTCACTTTCCTGCGTTGGAGAAGGAAATGGCAACCCACTCCAGTGTTCTTGCCTGGAGAATCCCAGGGACGGGGGAGCCTGGTGGGCTGCCCTCTATGGGGTCGCATAGAGTGGAACATGACTGAAGTGACTTAGCAGTAGCAGGAGGCTATATTTCAATAGGCTATGGTTCCTGTCTCATACTCTGATGATTCAGCCATAGCTGTTTTAAACAGCACCTTTCACTTTTCCATGAATTCAGTCTTGGAAATGGTAAGAGACAGTGAAATGGCAGAAAAGAAACTGACATTTGGAGGTATATGAGTCACACTGATGGCTGAGCCCTCAAGGGGAAATCTGTGATTTATACTACTGAAACCACAATTGTGAGATAATAGAAAATGTCTAATTTGGTCTCTGTTCACTGATCCTGGCTCAGAGTCCCTATGGCCCTTCCACTTTATAAGTGATACAAGCTCTAGGGCAGCTCTTGTTCTAATGAGGCAACTCTGGCTGGGCACTTGGATGAGGAATGGTCATCAGAAAAACCAAGCCATGATCAGAAGCTTGGAATTTCCAGCCCCTTCCTCCCAACCCCAGCCCCCAATTCTCCAGAGAGGGAAAAGAGACTGAAAATGGAGTTAATAACTGATCATGCCTATGTGAAGAAGCCTCCATAAAAACCCCAACAGTATAGGATTCAGGGAGCTTCTGGTTAATAAACACATTCACACACCAGCAGGGTGACACATCCCAACTCCTGTGCTCGGGACCCTCCCAGACCACCTCTTGTATCTTTTTATTGGCTGTTCACCTGTATCCTTTATAATACCCTTTCATAAACAGATAAACACAAGTACACATTTCCCCAAGTTCTGTGAACCCGTCTGGCAAGTAACTGAATCCAATGGAGAGAAGGTCATGGGAGCCTCTCATCTGTAGCCAAGTCAGACAGAATATCTGGGTAACCTAGGGACCTCCTACTCCTTGTGATTGGCATCTGAAGTGGAGAGCAGTCTTGTGAAACTGACCCCTGAACTTGTGGGATCTGACACTATCTCCAGGTTGACAATGTTAGAACTGAATTACACTGTATGACATCCAGCTGGCATGGCTGAGAACTGTCTATTGTGGGGGGAAAACCCACATATTTGGTGACCAGAAGCTTCAGAAGCAAAGTGTTTTGTGCAAGTAACAAAGAAGTCTCATAAAAGGGAAAACTGAGCTTCTTCTCTAATCCAAACATATTCTAAAATTTGTACTGAAAAAGTATAAATGCTAATTATAATAGTAATAGCCTAACAGTGCAAAAGAATATACATTAGCCACTGGGGAAACAAAAAAAACATGACAAGATACCACTTCATAACCACATACCCATGGTTAAAATCAAAAGACAGAAAATAACGTCAGGGAAGATGTGGAGAAATTCAGGCCCTCCACACACTGCTGCTGGGATTGTAAAAAAATGGTGCAATCACTACGGAAAGCAGTCTGTCGGTTCTTCAAGCAGTTTAACGTAGTTACCATATGACCCAGCAATTCTTCACTAGGTATATACCCAAGAGAATTATAAACAAATTCACATAAAACTGTGTGCACAAATATTCATAGCAGCAATACTCATGATAGCTGAATATTGGAAGCAACAAATATTGGAAGTGGAAGCAACCCAAATGTCCATCTGTTGATGAATGGATAAATAAAGTGTGATATATACATAAAATGGAATATAACTTGGTCTAAAACAGGAAGGAAGTAGTGATGCATGCTACAACATGGATGAAGCTTGAAAACATGCTGAGTGAAAAAAGCCAGACACAAATGCCACATGCTGAATGATTCCATTTTTTTATGAATGCCCAGGACAGACAAAGTAGATCAGTGGCTTCTGGGAGCTTGCAGGGTGAGGAGTAAGGAATGACTGCTAGTGAATACAGAGTTACTCTGGGGGTTGATGAAAATGTTCCAAAATTAGATAATGGTGATGGTTGCACAACTCCCTGAAAATAGTAAAAACCAGTGACCTGTAAACTTAAAAGAATGAATTTTTTGTATGTAAACTACTTATCAATAATATTGTCATAAAATATTAAATTATATAGCATCATTTAAAAATCCACCCTCTATATTACCTGTGATTTATTCTGGAGCTTAGGCTGGAATTTGCACTGGTCCTAAAGCTATCAAAAGGAATATAGGAATAGAATTTCTGGCCACCAAATCAGAGAAATACTCTCAATTTCCTGGAAAATGTGGCTTTGGGGCAGAATATTACACACCCCATATTCCACTTTCAAAATGCTATTTAAGGGCCTTCCCTGGTGGTCCAATGGTTAGGACTCCATACTTCCACTGCAAGGGGCACGGGTTGGACCCCTGCTTGGGAAACTGCACACCACACAGTGAGGCCAAAAATAACAAATTTAAAAGTGCTGTTTATCTCCTTTTCATGTTTTAGCTTTACATTTCCTCAGGAAAGCCTTTCTGATCCAATGTTAACAAAAGTGATGCCACTGCATAGCTCTGAGATTTGAGCCTCCATATTAAGCAGCTGCTTGCAGAGGAAATTTTGAATAGACAGAGGGGAGGAAAATGCTACCAGATACAAAAGGAGATAAACATGACAATAAAGCCATTTGGAAGAAACTTTTTAGGTAATGTTGAAGACTGAAAACACTGACAAGAATACTNTGATGCTTTTGAACTGTGGTGTTGGAGAAGACTCTTGAGAGTCCCTTGGACTGCAAGGAGATCCAACCAGTCCATTCTAAAGGAGATCAGTCCTGGGTGTTCTTTGGAAGGAATGATGGCTAAAGCTGAAACTCCAGTACTTTGGCCACCTCCTGCGAAGAGTTAACTCATTGGAAAAGACTCTGATGTTGGGAGGGATTGGGGGCAGGAGGGGAAGGGGACGACTGAGGATGAGATGGCTGGATGGCATCACGGACTCTATGGACGTGAGTCTGAGTGAACTCCGAGAGATGGTGATGGACAGGGAGGCCTGGCGTGCTGCGTTTCATGGGGTCACAAAGAGTCGGATACGACTGAGTGACCGAACTGAGCTGAACTCAAACTTGGAAAGGTGGTCACTGTCATTTTTGTTTCCCTTGTGCTGCTTGCAGCCTCAGAGTCTTCAGAGGGCTTTCAGATTCACCTGAAGTATATACCCAGTCAGCGTTTACTGGGTGCAACTCGTATGATATGACCCTCTACTGATAATGGAAGTGCCAGCTCTGCCTGTGCTAGGATCTCAGGGACAGCTGGCCAGAACAATGTAGATTATTTTCTTAGGGGTCATTTAATATGATCATAAATGTAGAGCCCCTTGGCATACCTGAGAAATTCAGCATTTTGCTCTTTGCTGTGCAGGGCTCTACCTCGCTCTTGTTTTTAACCTCTCCTCAGGCCAGGTATCATTCTTTAAAGATCCATTAGCCTTGGTGTTCTGGGCTGTCCTGCTCACTTCGTTTTTCATCTTGAGGTAACAGTTCCCTTTCACTTTCAATGCTATTCAACAATTTCAATCCACAGGCTCTCTTGCCTGCCTTTTCACTCCCCCNATCATTCTTTAAAGATCCATTAGCCTTGGTGTTCTGGGCTGTCCTGCTCACTTCGTTTTTCATCTTGAGGTAACAGTTCCCTTTCACTTTCAATGCTATTCAACAATTTCAATCCACAGGCTCTCTTGCCTGCCTTTTTACTCCCCCACCCCCCACCCATTTTAGAGAGGTTGAGGCTTTTCTCCATCTTCCCTCAGCCTTAGTTTTTTGTTATCTTCTGTCTTTGTAGCTTATCCACTCTGTTGGAAACATATCTTTAGCATGATTACTGGATAGTCTAGGCTCATCCCAGCTCCTAATGTCCAGATAATAACTCCATCTGAATTCCTCTTTATTCCTCCATCACAGTGGCTACTGCATTTCTAGGAGAAGACCTCCTCTTCTCCCCACACCCAGTTTATAATTTTTTAAAGTTTCAAATGAGGAAAACCAACTAGAATAAATATAGGCTGAAAGGGGAATTTGCTTGAGGGATATAAGACTCTCTCACAAGCTTGTGAGAAGGGGGTCTGGTGTGAGCCTCATCAAGGACTCCCATGTTCCTGGATTCTCTTCACAGCCTGTTTCCTTTCTGGTTTTCTCACATGGCTGGTGACTCCAGAGCCCCACGAACTATGCTTTACCACAAAAGAGAAAAAAGTTACTCCTTTTCTTTATTTCTAGTTCTAATAGTCTTAGGAAAGAACTGGTTAACATTGTTGGCATCAAGTGTTCACCCAGCTGGAGAGTCAAGGTCCTGTAAACACACAGGGGTCTCTGGATCACAGGAGCCAGGCAGCCACCTTTGCTACTACTTTTTGATCTGTGGAGCTACAGCATCACTCTGGAGCTCCCTAGAAATGCAGAATGTCAGACCGTACTCTGGACCTACTGTGGCAGAGTCTACATTTTACCTGATCCCCAGGTAATACACACACACACACACACGTAAGTAGGAGAAGCACTGATCTACACCTTCTACTAAATAGCTCAGTTTTATCTCCTAGAAAGGAGATTGTAAAATGATTGTGAATAGTCATTTGTAGAAGAGAGAGCATATTTTATGGGTGAGTTGACCTTTTAGCATTATTTTTAACTCCTATTTAGACTTTTAAGACTACACCATTCTCATTCTCATATTTTAATGCTTAGAAAGTGTGATAGTGTTAGTCGCTCAGTCCTGTCCAATTCTTTGTGACCCCATGGACTGTAGCCTGCCAGGCTCCTCTATCCATAGAATTCTCCAGGCAAGAATACTAGAGTGGTTAGCCATTCTCTTCTTCAAGGGATCTTCCTGACCGAGGGATCAAACCCTGATCTCCTGCCTTGCAGGCAGATCCTTTACCATCTGAGCCAGCAGGGAAGCCCTTGAATGCTTGAATGAGCATCTAATTAACACTATATGTCATGTATGCATATTCTTTGATACTCCTGTCATCAAGAAGTGGAGTCTAGGGACTTCTTGGTGGTTCAGTGGTTAAGAATCCTCCTGCCGGTCCTAGGAAGGACTAGGCTCAAGTTTGGACAGGAAGGTGAAGCTCAGTGCCTCTTGTCATTTTTCTTAACAATGACTTGGAGTGTGCTGGGAAAACTGACTTAGAAAAGATGCAGGTATTTATTCTCAGCCAGTCCAAGGGAGTCTGGGCTTGAGACAAGATGGGTCAGGAACTTCAGTCACAGGTTGGGAAAAATAGCAGCCTAGCTTTGTCACAATATTAAAAAGAATCCTCTTGCCAATGCAAGGGACACAGTTTTGATCTCTGGTCCTCGAAATTTCTACATGCCTTGGGGCAACTAAGCCCATGCACCACAGCTACTGATCCTACGTTCTAGAGCCCTCGAGCTCCAACTGTTCAGCACATGAGGCCCAACTACTGAAGCTCACATGCTCTAGAGCCCGACCTCTGCATACAGACTCAGCGCAGCCAAAAATAAATATAAGTAAATAAAAAGAAGTGGAGTCTAAATTCCTCTCATCTGAATATAGGCTGGCCTTAGTGACTTAATACTAATAAATAGGATGTGGCAGAATAATACTGTGTGACTTCAAGTCTAGGCCATGAAAGGGGATACAGCATCCCCCTGGCTCTCTTTCTCAGGACACTTTTTCTTAGAACCCAGCCACCATCCCCTGAGGAAGTCCAAGCCACTTGGAGAAGCCATGTATGTGTGTTCTGGCCATTTCCCTGGCAGGGTCCCAACCAATCGCCAACATCAACTTCCAGACACTGGGAGACTGACCCAGACGTTTCCTACTGCAACCCCGGGAGAGGTCCCCGAGCCACTCATTGACTCTCAGAACCTTGAGAGATAGTAATTAGAAAAAATTGTTGTTTTTCCCTCAGTGTGTTCAGGATGGTTTGTCATACAGGGATGGTTACTAAAACACTGGGTTAATATGTACCCACTTTAGTATTTAGATGCTAGGAGATATACAAAGAAACAGCATTCCTTTTTTTAAAGAATTACAAGTTAATTCTTGAAGCACATGTGAAAAGATGAATAACTGTATAACAAAAAATGACAAGTGCCATGTAAGAGCTGTAGAATAGGGGTTTTAAAAAGAAACTTCTAACTTTAATTGCTAAAGAAGTATGTTATTCATAATGTATTTATTCTCGGGAACAGAAAGAGAAGGCTTCAAGAAGGAAATGAAATTTGACCGATTAGATATCTCTCTTGTTTTCCCTCTCCATTTGTCATTCTTGCTCCTTTAAAATTGTAATTTTTCTTCAGTTCTGTTCAACTCAAACTTTCCTGTGATCAGAAGATTTTGCTTTGTAATCTAAAAGTCAAATTGAGGGAAGATAACTAGCTCAACTTCCTTTTCTACCTTCTACAAATTCACCTCTCTTTTTCTCCCCTTCCATTCCTATCTCACCGCTTTGATTTTAAGAGATTGAATTATTGATCCCAACCTTCTTGTAGGATATTGCTTACTCATAAACTCACCTTTCTTTTGGCCCCGCAACCTCCTTTTGCAGAGAAGTGTTTTCTCTTACATTTTGTAAGATGTTCAAGCTTTCTCATCTGAAAGACTCCTCAGAATTCTGTCCTCTTTTAAATTCTAATATAGAAATGCTATCTAGAGCTCTTTTCTACCTCATTCTGTAGCTTATAATTGAATGAGTGAGCAGCATTCTCTAATTTGGCTACTTTGCCTTGTATTCATTTGTGAACCTTTTTTGAATCTGTCTTCTGTTCCCACAACTCCCTTGAAACTATTTTCTTTACTGATATCAGTGATTTCCTGTTTGCCAGCTCAAATGGAATTTCACTGCCTGTGTCTTTTTCTCTCTCTCCATGATATGTAACAGTTGTTGATTACTCCTGCTTTGGGGGACACTTTCTCCTCTGCCTTCTTGGGACTGCTGTCTCCCCAGGTTTTCTTCACTTGGCCTCTCCTTTTCAGTGCTTCTCTTTGACAGTGCCCCCCAGATGTTCTGCCAAGTTCTGTCTTCAAATTACTCAAATTTAACACTATCCCTAATTATTTTCATCACCAACTGTGGTTTCTGCTATTACCTCTACATCATAGGCAGCCAAATCTGTATGCCCCAGGATCTCTCAAGTTCCAGAACCACCCTTTTCTACCTATCAGCCCTACAGGAATCTCGAACTTAGCACACCCCAAACTGAACTTACCGTCTTTCATTATCATCTCATTTCCTGGCTCTTATTTCTCTATTTTCTCTTTTAAATTTAATACCCTGAGTCCTCTGTGTGTGTGTGTGTGTGTGTGTGTGTGTGTGAAGTCTCTCAGTCGTGTCCGACTCTTTGCGATCCCATGGACTGTAGCCCACCAGGCTCCTCTGTCCATGGGATTCTCCAGGCAAGAACACTGGAGTGGGTTGCCATTTCCTTCTCCAGGGGATCTTCCTAACCCAGGGATCGAACCTGGGTCTCCTGCATTGCAGGCAGACGCTTTANCGGGAGACCTGGGTTTGATCCCTGGGTTGGGAAGATTCCCTGGAGAAGGGAAAGGCGACCCACTCCAGTACTCTGTATGGAGAGTTCCATACAGTCCATGAGGTCACAGAGTCGGACACGATTGAGTGATTTTCACTTCACTTCACTTCACTTCAAGACGTTTTGAAATGAGATGGCTGGATGGCATCACCCACTTAATGGACATGAGTTTGGGCAAACTCCAGTAGAAAGTGAAGGACAGGGAAGCCTGGCAAGCTGCAGTCCACGGGGTCGCAAAGAGTTGGACACGACTGAGCAACAACAGACATTGTGTCATTTTTTAGTGACACACAGGGCTATACCAGGGTGAACCAACCAAATGTCACCATGGTAACAGGCCTGCCGAGCACGGAGCAGATCGGCCTCAAGGCGGAACTCACCGGGAGGCCCCTCAGTCCTTGGGGACCCTGTGGCCCTGTAGGTCCTGTGTCACCCTGGAACAGAGAGAGGTCACGTCACCCCAGAGTCGCTGCATGAAAATGGTGGGAGCAGACTTCCCCCAGGTGCCCTAGAGACCCAACAAATGGTGCCCAACGTGTCTCATCACCAATCACCAGCTATTTCACAGGCACAGCTCACTTCCTGCAGGTAAGTCCTCATTTGTGCACTTGCTGACTTAATTACTTGTGTAGACCCAGCCCACCCGGACCCATGGGGATCTGAGGGTCTCCACCTGGAGCCAAGGGACGTGCCAGGGAAGAGAACTTTTCTTGGCGTCCCATCTCTGAGTCACTGGTCAACCACCTGTGGCCACTCCTGCCTCCGTCTCCACAGTAAGAAAAATGCCATTGGAAGGTCTACAGAAACTTCCAGGGTGCCAAGCAGTGGGGACTCGCCACCACCTCCCACACAGTCCTCCCGGCAGCCTCCTAACTGGGATATAAATCTCCTCATATTATATATGAAAAGGATAGAAGCTTGGCCATAATCCTACATAAGTCAGACAGTACAACACCCTAAAAAATGGGAGTTTTACATGAAAAAAGAGAGCTGAGCGGGAGGCAGGCAGGCACTTGCACCACGAGCAGGCTTCCGGAGCCTGTCCCCACTGCACCCTGAACTNCTCTTATTTCTCTATTTTCTCTTTTAAATTTAATACCCTGAGTCCTCTGTGTGTGTGTGTGTGTGTGTGTGTGTGTGTGAAGTCTCTCAGTCGTGTCCGACTCTTTGCGATCCCATGGACTGTAGCCCACCAGGCTCCTCTGTCCATGGGATTCTCCAGGCAAGAACACTGGAGTGGGTTGCCATTTCCTTCTCCAGGGGATCTTCCTAACCCAGGGATCGAACCTGGGTCTCCTGCATTGCAGGCAGACGCTTTATCCTCTGAGCCACCAGGGAGGCCACATAGATGAATCCTCTCTAGATGGGCACAAATAATGAAGGTATCTGTGTCGCATGTAAGTGTTCACCATGACATTTACTACATGGAGGCGCCTCATAGTCGAGTGGGTTAAATGACGTGCTCTGTGGATGTCAGCCTCTCTTGCCAGCCATGCCAGTGCTTGCACTGGGGCCCTGAAGAATCCTGGTTATGGTGGAGGACAGACACCACGCAGGGGCTCAGCAGGCTGGATTTCTCTTTACCAAGGCTAATCTGGCTAATGCTTCTGCTGAGAGCCTCATCTACCAGGAGCAGGAACTTTCATTAGAACACAGCCCCTGGGACTTCCCTGGCGGTCCTGTTATTAAGAATCTGCCTGCCAATGCAGGGGACATGGTGAGTTCGATCCCTGATCGGGAAACTAAGATCCTACATGCTACAGGGCAGCTAAGTCACACAACTACTGCAGCTGGGGCACCCTAGAGCCCTTCTCTGCTACTGCAGAGCAAGAAAAGCTACCGCAATGAGAAGCCTGCACCCTACCGTGAGAGTGTAGCCTTAGCTCACTGCAAGTAGAGAAAGCCTGCACACAGCAACAAAGACCCAGAGCAGCCAAAAATAATTTAAAAATAAAAAAATAAACAGCCACTTACTGAGTTGGTGCCTCTATTCCCCAGGGGGCCAGGCCAGTCAGCTGACGGGTAGTAGGTTGATTATACTGACCGTCATAAAATGGGCAGAAATTCATTTGCACTGAAAAAGAGACACACCTTCTGGGTATGGATTTGTATTGTTTAATCACTCAGTTTTGTCCGACTCTTTGCGACCCCATGGGCTGTAGCCTACTAGGCTCCTCTGTCCATGGGATTTCCCAGGCAAGTATACAAGTATACTGGAGTGGATTGCCGTTCTTACTCCAGACGATCTTCTCAACTCAGAGACTGATCCCAGGTCTCCCGCAAGTCTCCTGCATTGCAGGTGGATTCTTTACTGCTGAGCCACCGGGGAACCCATGGATTTGTATTTCCTGCTCTTAAACTTTTTGCCAGCATCACCATCTATGAACTCACAGAAATCCTTATCCACCATCATGGCATTCTGCAGAGTAGTGAGTCTGATTAAGGAACTGATTTCATAGCAGAGGACGTGAAGCAGTGAGTTTATGCCCATGAAATTAATCAAACTTACCATGTAACTCATACGCACTTAGTTTGCATGTACACATAACGCATAGGACACAGTACTCTGAAAAGAGGGAGTTCTGTTTCACAAGGAGTGGGATTGTCCAGAGACCACTGGACAGCATTATTTCCCCCATAGCCAGAATGCATAGATCTGGGAGCAAGAGTAGAAATGGGGCAGCTCCTTTCACTATTACATCTAACAATATAGAATCTTTGCTTCCCATCCTGGCAACTTTGAGCTTTGCTGATGTGGTGGTCTTAGCTGCAAAGAGAGGACTGCTTTCATCAGAAGACACAATGGTAGTTCCATTGGATTTGAAGAGAGGATTGCCACCTGGCCATTTGGGGCTCTTTATATCACTGAGCCAACATGCCAAAAATAAGGAGTGATTAATCCCAGTTACCAACGGGAAACTGAGTGGCTGCAACACACTGAAGGCAAGGACAACTATGTGGCAGGGGGATTTTCTAAGCTGCCCCTTACTAGCTCTGTGACCAATAGCAAAGGTTAATGGAAACCCATTACAACCATCAAAAGGCAGGATGATTGAGGACTCACTCTTCTGAATGAAAGTTTGGGTCCAGTTAATAAACTGACCAACTTCTGGCTGAGACCAAAGGAAATTCACAACAAAGAGGAAGGTAGGAAGCCATAGTTGTCAACTGTGGCTTATGGACATTTACTGAAATGTGATGGCTTTGTGTATTTTCTCCTTGCCTGTTACATGTTTATGTGTGTATGCTATTTATTCTCCCTTTTCTCCCTCTTTCCCCCAACTTTTATTCACGTTGGTGGGGTTTAACCTTACAATATAATCTTTAGATAAGAAAATATTCAATAACAATGTTCCTGGAAGTCCAGTGGTTGGCATTTCACCTTCCAAAGCAGGGGGTGTGGGTTCCATCCCTGGTCGGGGAGCTAAGATCCCACAAGCCTCATGGCCCAAAAACCAAAACATAAAATAGAAGCAATATTGTAACAGATTCAACAAAGACTTCAAAATTGTCCCATAAAGAAAATCTTAGAAGATATTCCATGGGACTGTGATGAAATTTGAGAGGTAATTAAGGTAGCCAGCAGCTCATACAGCAACAGCTGGGGCTGTGCATGTCTTTATTTTGGTGAAGGTAGAGAGAGAATTTCTTCATTTGCAAGAACAGCAACATCTTGTTAGATGGAAATAAAGACTTATGTCGTTGTACAGGCCTCACATGTGTGAAAGAGTGGATGCAGGAGCTGAGTAGCCCAAGAACTGTACTGTCCAGTGACCAATTCACAATCTCAACTGGACCCTTTAAGAAAGTCCCCGTGTAGTGAATATGTTGTTACTATCACTTTGTCAGTAGAAGGTGCTGGGGAGGCATGGCAAGGAGCTTCTCTTCCTGGTGTATTCCTCCCATATGTCTTCTGCAGTCTGTGTGTGTGTGTGTGTGAACATGCATTCACCAGTGAACATGTGTTTTCTGCAGCACCCGGTGGTTGGCAGCACAGAGCACCTTCCTGTGGTGAGCTTCATAGCAGAGCATTGCCAGCAAAGCATCTCCTTATGAGGGGCAACCTGCCTCCTGCTGCTCTGCAGTAGCACACCTATGGAGGGCATTTCTCCCAGTATACCTCCTTGGGCATCTATCTCCATCATGGGGTGCTGCTGGCAGGGCACGTCCTCTGGACAACTTTCCCCATATCTCTTGCACAGGACCTTTCAGACATGTAGAAGCTATTCAGCGAGGGTCTCATTGACTCTGTTTTAAAAACTCCGGATTCTTCTGGCTCTAGACAGCATCTCCTTGCTCCTTTCAATGAGTACAGGAAGTGAAAAAGATTCAGGCAGCAAGATTTCTTGTAACCCTGCCAAGAAAAGAAGTGGATCAAAAGAGAATAAAGCAAGTTAGAGGAAGACTGATGCAGGAAATACTCTTGTTTGGTTGGTTATGAAATTGCTCAAAGATTAATAAGGCTGAAGAGCATGGTGGTTAAGAGCCAGCTTTGCATTTTTGTTGCTTGCCAGCCTGATAAATGCACATTATACAAGGAACAGAATAATTAAAATTACAAATAAGAAAATACACTTCTAAGCCAATAAAACCAAAAGTGAAGGAAAAAACTTGAGGCTGAAATAAGAGAAACCAAATGAAAGGAATAAACATTATACATTAAACATGTTAAGAAACAAAACCCGAAGCTCAGAAACTACAAAGTATAACTAGGGAAAATGAGATAAAATAATTTAAAATTTTAGATGTTAAAATCAGAGGCTTAGAATTTTAAGGAGATATTAATAACTGTGAATAAAGCTAAGGTAGAAAAAGGAAATGAAACATGTTTTAAAGTGAAAACAATGGAGGAGAGAATTAAATGGAATATAAAGAGTAAGCCAGGTAGCTGAAAAATTTATTTTAAGAGAAGGTTAAAATAAAGTTAAAACTAGTCAAAGAAATACATTTTCTAAGTGCTAAACATCTAGAGAATGAAACAAACTAAAACTAAATGTAGAAGACAAGAGATGAATAATTTAGATATGAGAAGAGCAAACAATTTTTTAAAAAGCAAATTACCTGCTTTTTAAGAGACACCTGGCCTTTGTTATCGTTGTTCTAGACATACTCAAGCAGCTACAAATTCCAATAGATTCTGTCTGTAATTTTGATTCCCAAGGTCAAGTTCCTTGCAGAGCAACACCCTGGGGTTTCTTCAGACCAAAAGCTAAAGGTAGCAAGCAGTTCAAAATGTTAAACCACTCTCTAAGTCACCTGGCTCATGTGTCTTGTTGTTTAGTCTGGTCCGACTCTTTGTGACCCCATGCATGGACATGCAACCCCAGGGACAAAGTCAGGTCTCTTTTTCAGCAAAGGGGTGGGTCATGTTTAATTCAGTCCCTTGAAGAGTTGCAAAGTAACTATGAATATGCTGTGTAGGGCCACCCAAGATGGACGGGTCATAGTGGAGAAAATGTGGTCCACTGGAGAAGGGAATAGCAAACCTCTTCACTCTTCCTGTCTTGAGAACCCCATGAACAGTAAGAGAAGGTGAAAAGATAATGACACTGAAAGATGAACTCCCCAGGTTGGTATATGCCCAATATGCTACTGGAGAAGAGTGGAGAAATAACAGAGCCAAAATGAAAACAATACCCAGTTGTGGATGTGACTGGTAATGGAAGTAAAGTCTGATGCTGTGAGGAACAATATTGCATAGGAACCTGCATAGGTCCATGAATCAAGGTAAATTGGAAGTGGTCAAACAAGAGACACCAAGAGTGAACATCGATGTTTTATAAATCAGTGAACTAAAATAGACGGCAATGGGTGAATTCAACTCAGATGACCATTATATCTACTACTGTGGTCAAAAATCCCTTAGAAGAAATGGAGCCCTCATAGTCAACAGATGAGTCCAAAATGCAGTACTTGGGTGCAATCTCAAAAACAACAGAATGATCTCTGTTCATTTCCAAGGCAAACCATTCATTATCACAGTAATTCAAGTCTGTGCCCCATAGACTAATGCTGAAGAACCTGGAGTTGAACGGATCTATGAAGATCTACAAGACCTTCTAGAACTAACACTCCAAGAAAGATGTCCTCTTCATGACAGGAGACTGGAATGCAAAAGTAGGAAGTNATTCAAGTCTGTGCCCCATAGACTAATGCTGAAGAACCTGGAGTTGAACGGATCTATGAAGATCTACAAGACCTTCTAGAACTAACACTCCAAGAAAGATGTCCTCTTCATGACAGGAGACTGGAATGCAAAAGTAGGAAGTCAAGATATACCGGGAGTAGAAGGCAAATTTGGCTTTGGAGTACAAAATGAAGCAAAGCACAGGGTAATAGAGCTCTGCCAAGAGAACGCACTGTTATAGCAAACACCCTCTTCCAACAACACAATAGACGACTCTATACATGGATATTACCAGATGGTCAATACCAAAAGCAGATTGATTATATTCCTTGCAGCCAAAGATGGGGAAGCTCTATACAGTCAGCAAAAACAAGATTGGGAACTAACTGTGGCTCAAATCATGAACTCCTTATTGTCAAATTCAGATTTAAATTGAAGAAATAGGGAAAACCACTAGACCATTCAGATATGACCTTAATCAAATCCCTCATGACTATACAGTGGAAGTGACAAATAGATTCAAAGGATTAGATCTGATAGAGTGCCTAAAATACTATGGACTGAGATTCATGACATTGTACAGGAGGCAGTGATCAAGATCATCTCCAAGAAAAAGAAATGTAAAAAGGCAAAATGGTTGTCTGAGGAGGCCTTACAAATAGCTGAGCAAAGAAGAGAAGCTAAAGGCAAAGGAGAAAAGGAAAGATATACCCATTTGAATGCAGAGTTCCAAAGAATAGCCAGGAAAGACGAGAAAGCCTTCCTTAGTGATCAATGCAAAAGAAATGGATAACAATAGGATGGGAAAGACTAGAGATCTCTTCAGGAAAATTAGAGCTACCAAGGGAACATTTCATGCAAAGATGGGCACAATAAAGGACAGAAATTGTATGACCCCAATGGAAGCAGAAGATATAAGAAGAGGTGGCAAGAACACATAGAAGAACTAGACAGAAAGGATCTTCATGACGCAGATAACCATGATGGTGTGATCACTCACCTACAGCCAGACATCCTGGAATGCAAAGTCAAGTGGGCCTTAGGAAGCATCACTATGAAAAAAGCTAGTGAAGGTGATGGAATTCCAGTGGAGCTATCTGAAATCCTAAAACATGATGCTGTGAAAGTGCTGAGCTCAATATGTCAGCAAATTTGGAAAACTCAGCAGTGGCCACAGAACCTGAAAAGGTCAGTTTTCATTCCAGTCCCAACGAAAGGCAATGTCAAACTACCGCACAATTGCACAAATCTCACATACTAGCAAAGTAATGATCAAAATTTTCCAAGCCAGGCTTCAGCAGTACGTGAACAACTGAGAATTTTCAGATGTTCAAGCTGGATTTTAAAAGGCAGAGGAACCCGAGATCAAATTGTCAACATCCGTTGGATGATCAAAAAAGCAAGAGAGTTCCAGAAAAACATCTACTTCTGCTTTATCAACTATGCCAAAGCCTTTGACTATGTGGATCACAACAAACTGTGGAAAATTTCTAAAGAGATGGGAATTTCAGCCACTTTACCTGCCTCTTGAGAAATCTGTATGCAGGTTGAGAAGCATACATGGAACATGGACTGGTTCCAGTTTGGGAAAGGAGTACGTCAAGGCTGTATATTGTCACCCTGCTTATTTAACTTATATGCAGAACACATATTGTGAAATGCTGGGCTGGATGAAGCACAAGCTGAAATCAAGATTGCCGGGAGATATATCAATAACCTCAGATATGCAGATAACACCACCATTATGGCAGAAAGTGAAGAGGAACTAAAGAACCGCTTGATGAAAGTGAAAGAGGAGAGTGAAAAAGCTGGCTTTAAACTCAACATTCAAAAAACGAAGATCATGGCATCCAGTCCTGTCACTTCATGGCAAATAGATGGGGAAACAACAGAAACAGTGAGAGACTTTATTTTCAGGGGCTAATAATCACTGCAGATGGTGACTGCAACCGTGAAATTAAAAGATGCTTGCTTCTTGGAAGAAAAGCTATGACCAACCTAGACAGCATATTCAAAAGCAGAGACATTACTTTGCCAACAAATGTCCATCTAGTCAAAGCTATGTTTTTTTCAGTAGTTATGTATGGATGCGACAGTTGGACTATAAAGAAAGCTGAGCACTGAAGAATTGATGCTTTTGAACTGTGGTATTGGAGAAGAGTCTTGAGAGTCCCTTGGACTACAAGGAGATCAAACCAGTCAATCCTAAAGGAAATTAGTCTTGAATATTCATGGGAAGGACTGATGCTGATGCTGAAACTCAAATACTTTGGCTACCTGATGTGAAGAATTGACTTATTGGAAAAGACCCTGATGCTGGGCAAGACTGAAGGCAGGAGGAGAAGGGGGTGGCAGAGTATGAGATGGTTGGATGGCATCACGGACTTGATGTACTGGAGTTTGAGCAAACTCAGGGAGATAGTGAAGGACAGGGAAGACTTGGGTGCTGCAGTCCATGGGGTTGCAAGGAATCGGACAGGACTGAGCGACTGAACTGAGCTGAACTGAACTTGAATAGTTGAACATGGCAATAGGCTAGAAAGATACACATCCCTGGCTTGGACAGCCCTGTTGTCAGTTCGGCCCTCTGAGCTGTCTTTCAGACAAAGTGTGTTAAGTCATGTCTGACTCTTTGTGACCCCATAGACTATAGCCCGCCAGGCTTCTTTGTCCATGGAATTCTCCAGGCAAGAACACTCAAGTGGGTAGTCATTCCCTTCTCCATGGATTTTCCCAGCTGAGGAGTGGAACCCACATCCCCAGCATTGCAGGATGATTCTTTACTGTCTGAGTGACTGCAGACATGCTGTCACCAATTGCCCAGAAGCCCATTCTAGAAATGTATATTCCACCTACATAGGTCTCAGTGCTGAGGTGAATGTGAGGTGATCGTGGACTATCCTTCCTTCCCTCCCTTTCATTGCTGGCTGTAGCTCAGATAATTGTACTGCTTTGTAATATTTCTGGCCTCAGTTAGAAAACAAATCACTGTGCTTCAAACTTTTGGGCTACCACCCACAGGAAGAAATACATATCATATTGTGACTACATATATATGTGTATATATCTATGTGACTAAAAAAGTTTTATAGAACAAGTACCCTCTCTAATGTCATACACTATTATTTGTCTGCCCTTTTGGTACTCTGTATTATAGAATTGTCTCAGGTGGGAGCCAGATCAATGGTTCTTAAAAAATACTTTGCACTAAGAAATAATTTCACACTGTGATCTGATGCACATACAGGTGTGTGAATCTATAGAACCAAAAGAAAAGTTTCACAAAATACTGCTGGCTGTTTCTTCATATAAAACACCTATTAATTTTCTATTCCATTGTATTATAGTTTTGTCGATGGTTTCCAAAAAATATCTGGCTATATGTACATTTCCAAGTTTCATGAGAGTGTGGAGAGCCCCAGCCAAGGAAAATGTCCTACAGGGTGGTAGAATTATTGCAAACATCCTTGTACTGACTGTGTACTTTACTGTACCCTGGTGCCCATCTAATCTTTATATAAGTCTGTCTGGTGAGTTAGAAATGTCTTTATTCTGTCTTGTTTATTTTCAGTTGGGGATGGAGAGCCAGATGAGAGGAACTCCAGGAGAATTTCTAGAAGTTGTCATGAATTAAGAGCATAGGTTGAATATAAACTTTTTGAAAGTTACAAAAAAAAACAACCCCCAATACAAACATGCTAAAATAAAAACGGAATTTACTTACATACTTGAATGTACAGGAGAGATTGTCTTCAGGCTCAGCTTGATCCAGTGCTCAACAACATTCTAGCATCTGTTGCTCACAGCAGGTTCCCCTGTGATGGCTTCATACCCAAGGGGATTCTTGTAGTAGCAAAACATGGACTTATCAGTCTCAAACTCGAAAGCCCTATGAGCTGGGGGGAAGAGTCGTATCCCTGCATGGGGTCATGTTCCCATGCCTGACTCAACTCTTGTGTCTGGGGGACAAGATATACCAGTAGGTTTAAGCCAGTCAAAGCCAGCCAGGGCCTTCCCCTGGTGCTGTGTATAGAGCTAACCACATGGTTAACGGTGAAGAGATTGGCTTTGCAAAGAAAATACAGGGACCCTTTGCCTGAAAGGTAAGGAAATGGAAGCTGGGCTGCCAATGGCAGGTGCTGACTCTAAAAGCCTTGAAGGCAGTGTGGAGGCAGGTGATAGAGTTGTGGTGGGGGAAGGCTTGTCAACAGATGGGGACACAGTAGAAGGGTTAGCACTTGAGGGGCAAGGAGCAGCCTGGGTGAAGCCTGGAGCCATGTTAAGCCAACTGAAATGGCTAGAGCTCCAGGTCTGTGCTGTGAGGGAGGAACCTAGAGCAAATAAGGCAGGCGATGGTTCTGAATCCAGGCTACGGAACGAGGCCTAAATGTGGCAGCTAGTCAGAATTTGAAACGAGGTTCGGAGCAAAATAAGTCCTTTCTGAGACTCATCTTGCACTGGTAGAGTGAATAGGAGACAGGCAAGCCTGGGAGGCCGTGGCAGTGGTTCAGACAAGAGTTAAATGAGCATAAACCGGGAAGCAGGGAGCAGGGAGACAGGAGGGGAGCTACTGTTAAACTCTGGGCTCCTTTATCTTCTTACCTGAAAAGAACTATCTAGTCTGTTGGCTTGTGCAAAGGAGGGAAACATCCTTTAATATTTAATTAGCTTCAAACAAAGATCAAATAATTCCTACGAGCTTTACTTTTCAAAGGGAGGAAATTACCTGTTGAGGGAAAATGAGCCAATGGTTCTGTAACTCATTATACGCGTCTATCCCATCAAATGGTTAAACTACTTTGCAGTAAAGCAGACAGAATAGAGATATTTGTGACTCATCAGACAGGCTCTGGAGACCTTCTGGGACCCTCTGATCAGAATCCCTCTTCTTCTTACCCCATAGAACCTCGGGTCCAAGTGTCTTGCCTCTGCGTTACGTATGTGCATGTTCACCACCCACTATGAGCGGGAGACCAGAAACCTCTTCTTGTTGACTGAAATCATTTCTCTTACCTTTTCTCCCTCCCTCTCCCGAGCACCTCTGCCTGGACCCAAACATCATGATAGGTGCTGGAGATACAGAGATGAGTTCCAGGTAGTCCTGAAAATGAGGAGGCTCTACTGCAGGAAGTGAGACATTTAACAAGCACTAGAAGAGACACCTATGCAGAATACAGTGGGAGGAGAGATATGGTGAGATCAAGAAATGCTCCATCAGAGGCAACATGTGATATGAGTCTTAAAAGACCAGCAGCCAGGGAGATGGGCAGGAGAGAGAAAAAGCATTGAATGGGAAGCACTCTACTGTGGTGGAGGCCATCACAGCTTTGACCTCATGGGTGTCTACAGAAATACATATCCATTTCTTTTAGATCAGTTTCAGAGCAGCTCCCAGCCATGCTGGCACTGAGACACCATGGACAGGAGCCTTTCATATATTCTTATGTAATTCTAGATCAACCCTGGATTTCTTTGGAAGGAATGATGCTGAAGCTGAAACTCCAGTACTTTGGCCACCTCATNGTGCAGTGGGATGACCCGGAGGGATGGTACAGGGAGGGAGGTGGGAGGGGGATTCAGAATGGGGAACACGTGTACGCCCGTGGCGGATTCATGTTGATGTGTGGCAGAACCAATACAATATTGTAAAGTAATTAGCCTCCAATTAAAATAAATACATTTAAATTTAAAATAATAATACTAATAAAAAACAAAGTACTTCTTTGTTATAGTTTGACCTAGTAGACTAAAAAATCAGTTATTGCTATTTATAAGAGAAGCAATTCAAATGAAGACACAGAACAATTCAAATTTAAAAAATATAAAAAGGATAGAAGAGAATTTAAACATACAAGCATTCATAAAGTAAAAACAAATGTAGCTATACTCCTGCCAAATAAAATGGACTTTAAGGAGTGAGCTATTACTAAAGATAATGAGGAATATTTCATAATGATAAAAGGATCACTTCAACAGGAAGATATAAGATCCTAAATACCTATGTATCTAATGACACATTTTCAAAATATATAAAGAAAAATTTACAGGCTAGAAGAAGAAATAGACAAATTTGCAATGATAGTTACAGATTTCAGTACATCTCTCTTAGTAACTTATTGAACAGTAGAGAAAAAAATTAATAAGTATGAAAAGATTTAGACCATACTTGAATGAACTTTGGATTAAATTGACAAAAAGAATACTATATACAACCATACCAGAATACAGGTTTTGATAATGAGACACTGATAAAAATAGATAATATTCTGGGCCATAAAATAATTCTCAATAAATTTCAAATAAAAACTGAAATCATGAAAAGTATGACTTTTGACCACAGTGGAAATGATTTAGAAAATAATAGGACATTTCAAGAAAATTCCAAAGTATTTGGAAATTGCACAGCACACATATGAATGACATGTATTAAAGAAGAAATCACAATAAAAATTGGAAAATATTTTAACTGAATGATAAGAAAAATTCAACAGTACAAGAACTGTGAATTTTCAGATGTTCAAGCTGGATTTAGAAAAGGCAGAGGAACCAGAAATCAAATTACCAACATCTGTTGGATCATCAAAAAAGAAAGAGAATTCCAGAGAAACATCTACTTCTGCTTTATTGATTACACCAAAGCCTATGACTGTGTGGATCACAACAAACTGGAAAATTCTTCAAGGGATGGGAATACCAGACCACCTTACCTGCCTTCTGAGAAATCTGTATGCAGATAAAGAAGCAAGAGAACCGGACCTGGAACAACGGACTGACTCCAAATTGGGAAAGGAATACGTAAAGGCTGTATATTATCACCCTGTTTATTTAACTTATATGCAGAGTACATCATGTGAAATGCCAAGCACAAGCTGGAATCAAGATTGCTGGAAGAAATGTCAATAACCTCAGATACGCAAATGATACCACCCTTATGGCAGAAAGTGAAAAAGAACTAAAGAACATCTTGATGAAAGTTAAAGAGGAGAGTGAAAGAGCTGGCTCCAAACTCAACATTCAGAAAACTAAGATCATGGCATCTGGTTCCATCACTTCATGACAAATAGATGGGAAAGCAATGGAAACAGTGAGAGACTTTATTTTCTTGAGCTCCAAATCACTGCAGATGGTGACTCCAGCCATGAAATGAAAATACACTTGCTCTTTGGAAGAAAAGCTATGACCAACTTAACATATTAAAAAGCAGAGGCATTACTTTGCCAACAAAGGTCCGTCTAGTCAAGGCTATGGTTTTTCCAGTGGTCATGTATAGATGTGAGAGTTGGACTATAAAGAAAACTGAGTGCCAAAGAACTGATGCTTTTAAACTGTGGTGCTGGAGAAGACTCTTCAGAGTCCCTTGAACTGCCAGGAGATCAAACCAGTCAAACCTAAAGGAAATCAGTCCTGAATATTCATTGGAAGGACTGACGCTTAAACTCCAATACTTTGGCCACCTGGTGCAAATAACTGACTCATTAGAAAAGACCCTGATGCTTAGTAAGATTGAAGGCAGGAGGAGAAGGGGACGACAGAGGATGAGATGTCTGGATGGCATCACTGACTCTATGGACATGAGTTCGAGCAAGCTCCAGGAGTTTGGATAGACAGGGAAGCCTGGCATGCTGCAGTCCATGGGGTCACAAACAGCTGGACACGACTGAGCGACTGAACTGAACTGACTGAAGGGAAATTCAACATAATAAAACTTGTGAGATTCTCTTAAAGCAGAATTAGAATTTTATAGCTCTAATTTACATGTTAGGCAAGACAAGACATATGATTAAAAAAACAATCTAACCTATTCAAGAAACTAGAACAAACAGCAAATTCAACTAAAGAAAGGAAAAGGAAGAAAAAATAAACAATTCAAGGATATATTAAGCAAATATATTACAAGATAGACAAGAAATCCCTGGCAAATTGCAATGATAAAGAGATATATCAGATGTCTCAAAGAAATTAAAAAGAGAATAAACATATTATGAAAAACTTTATTTAACTTAGATTAAATGGACAAATTTACTAAAAACCACAATTTACCATATTGCTATGATAAGAAATAGAAAAATTGGAATAACTCCATATGTATTAAAATATTAAATCTGTAATTTAAAATATCTTCACACAAAAAATTACAGTTCCAAATGGCTTCAATTCTTCCAAAACTTATGGAAGAAATAACATCAATATCACATAAACTTTTTTAGAAAATAGAAAAAGAACAAACACTTTCAAATTCATTAATGACACCAGCATAACCTTTACAGCAAAACCTGACAAAGCCAATATGGACAAAAAAGAAAAATTGCAGGTCAAGCTATCTCATGAACTCTGATGTAAAAATTCTTGGCAAGATATTAGCACTCAAATACAGTAAGGATATGACATCACAATATTTATTCCAGTAATTCAAGTTTCATGAACTTTTGAAAATCAATGTACTTTAGCATATCATAGAATAAGGAAGAAAATCTATGTTCTCATCTTAATAGATGTAGAATAAGCATTTATTTCAATCCAAAAACACTAAAATAAAAACTCTTAGCAAACCAGGAATAGAAGGGAACCCCCTTCATCTGATAAAGTATATATCTACCAAAAGCTTACAATGAGCATCATTAGCTTTTGTTTAAACAATATTAAACCATTTTCTCTGAGGTTGGGAAGAAAATAAAAATGACCACTATTACTATTTCTAATCAACACTGGACTAGAAGTTTACTCAATATAATAAGCAAATTAAAAAAATATATAAGATTGGAAAGAAAACTGTCAGTATTCACGAAAGTATGATTGTACATGAAGATAATATTGTAAAGTAAAATAAAGTAAAAAAAAAAAGAATTTACAAACATACTCTTAAAATCACTGAGTTCATGTAGCTTTAATGCTGGATATAAGATCAACATACAAAAATCAATTGTGGGGCTTCCCTGGTGGCTCAGTGGTAAAGAATCTGTCTGCCAATGCAGGAGACATGAATTTGATCCCTGGTTGAAGATCCCACGTGCTGTGGGGCAGCTAAGCCTGTGTGCCACACTCCAGAACCTGTGCTCTAGAGCCCAGGAACTACAACTACCGAGCCCATGAGCTGCAGCTACTGAAGCCCATGTGCCCTAGGGTTCATGCTCTGCAACAAGAGAAGCCACCACAAGGAGAAACCTGCTCACACAACTGAGAGCAGCCTCCACAATTTACCACAGCTTGAGAGAGCCCACATGCGGCAACAAAGACCCAGCACAGTCACAAATAAAATAAATAAATAAATAAAGCTATTTAAAAATCAGTTGCATTCTATATGATAACAAATAAGTAGAAAATTAAATTGCAAGCAATGTCATTTATAATAGCACCAAACAAACCCATCAAATTTCTAGGAATAGCTATAAGAAAAGATGTGGATGACTTCTATACAGAAAACTTTAAATTGTGCTCAAGAATTGAATACTTTTTATTGTTAAAATGTCATCTCTCTCTAAAGTCTCCATAGAATTAATACAATCTCAATAGAAATAAATCACAGCAGGTTTTATTAAATATGGAAAATGATACTTGGTTTCTAAAATTATATGTGGAAATACAAAGTGCCAAGAACAGCTAAAGAATATTGATGAAGATGAATAAGCTGGATACTTTTTAGATATCAAGGCTTATGAAGTTATAATATTTAAGATAATGTGGTAAGAGTACAAAATGTTATAGAACTCAGTGTCAAGAAATAATCCAAAGTATATATGGTAATCCGATTTACCAACAACGTACCAATGAAGTGGCATTTACAATAAATGGTGCTGTGTCAACTGGATTTCTGTAAAGGGAAAAAAAAGAACTTGACCCCTTCCTCACATCATATACCCAAATCAATTTGAGATGAGTCATAAATACAATATGGAAAGAAGAGAAAAAATAAAGTTTCTAGAAGAAAGCATAAGCAATTACCTTCATGACCTCGGTCTAAGTAAGTGTTCTTAAATAATACACAAATCATAGTATGCATGTAATATTGATAAATTTGAATTAAAATAATTAAATTAAGAATTTTTAGTCATCAAAATATACCATTAAGACATGAAACATAGCTCAGTTGGTAAAGAATCCACCTGCAATGCAGGAGACTCCGGTTTGATTCCTGGGTCAGGAAGATCCACTGGAGAAGAGATAGGCTACCCACTCCAGTATTATGGTCTGGAGAATTCCATGGACTCTATAGTCCATGGGGTCACAAAGAGTCAGACATGACTGAGTGACTTTCAGTTCACTTCACTTCAAGACATGAAAAGGCAAGCCACACCTTGTAATGATAAAGGACTTATTCTCATAAATATTTCCATAAATAAGAAAAAACTTGACAGTCCAATTAAAGGAATTGGTCAGAAAAATACTGCCTAGGTTTTCTTCTAGGAGTTTTGTTTTATTGTCTTACATTTAGGTATTTAACCCATTTGACTCTATTTTTGTATATGGTGGGAGAAAATGTTCCAATTCAATTTTCACGTGTAACTGCTTAGTTTTGCTAGGGCCATTTATTGAAGAGACTGTGTTTTCCCCACTGTGTATTCTTGCCTCCTTTGTTGTAGATGAATTGACCACACATGTGTTGTTTAATTTCTTGGCTCTCTGTTTTGTTCCATTGGTCTAGGTGTCTGTTTTTGGTGCCAATGTCATACTATTTTGATTACTGTAACTTTGTAGTATAGTCTGAAGTCAGGGAACATGACAACCCAAGCTTTGTTCTTTTTTCTCAAGATTGCTTTGGCTATTCAGGCTCTTTTTTTTTTTCGTTCCATACAAGCTTTAGGACTATTTGTTCTAGTCATGTGAAAAAATGTTATGGGTATTTTAATAGAGATTGCATTAAATCTGTAGATTTCTTTGGGTCATAAGGACATTTTAACCATATTAATTCTTCCAATTTCTGAACACAGGATAATGTTTCATTTATTTGTATCGTCTTCAATTTCCTTCATCAGTGTCTTAAAGTTTGCAGAGTATAGATCTTTCACTTCCTTGGTTAAATTAATTTCTAGGTGTTTTATTCTTTTAGATGAGATTGTAAATGGTATTATTTTCTTGATTTCTCTTTCTCATAGCTCATTACCAATGTATAGAAATGCAACAATTTTATGCATAAGTATCCTGCAACTTTACTGAATTCATCTATTAGTTCTAATGGTTTTTGGTGGAGTCTGAGATTTTCTACGTGTGGTATCATGTCACCTGCAAACAGTGACAGTTTTACTTCTTCCCTTCCAATTTGAGTCCATACAGTCTTTGATATAGATCTTAACAATATTGTTCTTTGGATCTGTCTCTTCAGATAAGTAAAATAAAAGCAAAAATAAACAAAAGTGACCTAATCAAACTTAAATGCTTTTGCACAGTGAAGAAAATTATCAAGAAACCAAAAAACATCCTATTTAATGGGGAAGATGTATGCAAATGATACATTTGACAAGGGGTCAATATTCAAAATGCGTAAAGAACCCATACAGCTCAGTATCAAGAAAAATAAAACAACCTGAATAAAAAATGAGCCGAGGACCCAAAAAGGCATTTTTCTAAAAAGGACATACATATGGCCAACAAGCACATCAGAAGATGCTTAACATCAATAATCATCAGCAAAATGCAAATCAAAACCACGATGACATATGATCTCATACTTGTCAGAATGACTATCATCAGAAAGACAAGAAATAAAAATTGTTGGCAAGGATGAGGAGAAAAGAGAACCCTGGTACACTGTTACTGGAAATATAACTTGGTGCAGCCACAATGGAGAACAATATGGAAGCTCCTCAAAAACTTATAAATAGAATTACCATATGATCCAGCAGTTCCAATTCTGGGTATTTATTCAAAGAAAATGAAAACACTAATTAGAAAATATATGTACAACAAAGCTCTTAGCAGCATTGTTTATAATAGCTAAGATATGGAAGCAACCTATTTGTCTATCAATAGATGAATGGATAAAGAAGATGTGGTATCTGTAGGTACAATGGTATGTTACTTAGCCATAAAACAAATGAAATAATGCCACTTGCAACAATATGGGTGGGCTTAGAGGGTATTATTCTTAGTGAAATAAGTCACAAATATTCTTAGTGAAATAAGTCACAAATAAGTGAAATAAGAAACACAAATATTGTATTTTTCACTTATATGTGAAATCTAAAAATAAAACAAATAAACAAATATAATGAAACAGAGACAGATTCACAGATACAGAAAAAATCTAGTGGTTACCAGTGGGGAGAGGGATGTGGGAGTGGCAAGGCAGTTGAAGGGGATTAAGAGGTACAAACTACTAGGTATAAAATAAACAGAGATGAGGATATAACGTATAGCACAGGGAATATAGCCAGTATTTCATAATAACTTCATATGGAGTATGTGCTTTGCTTAGTTGCTCAGTTGTGTCCGACTCTGCAGTCCCATGGACTGTAGCCTGCCAGGTTCCTCTGTCTGTAGAACTCTCCAGGCAAAAATATTGGAGAGGGTAGCCATTCTCTTCTCCAGGGCATCTTCCCAACCCAGGGACCTAGCTAGAGTCTCTGACATTGCAGGCAGATTCTTTACTATTTGAGCCACCGGAGAAGCCCCATTTCATCGATGAGGTAATACTAGTGGAGAAGGAAAAAAAAAAGCTAAACTTCATAATGAATCAAGAAAATACAAGTTGAGATGACAATGAGATATAATTTACATGTACTAGATGGACTAACATTTACAGTCTGAAAATACCAAGTCATGTGTTAGCAAGGATGTGAACAACCACTGTTAGGAGTATAAAGTGTTGAACCACTTTGGAGAACAATCTGACATTATAATGCACATGTGAACCATTTTATACTATAGCCCAGCAATTTTATTCCTAGATATATACTCTGCATAAAAATTCTTGCACACACGTATTGAAAGACCTTTCCAGAATGTTTGTAAAAGCAGTAAGCAACAAACTGGAAACTTAAATGTCTACATGAAAATGGATAGAAATAAATTATGGTATATTTACACAATGGCAATACAATCTTGAGAACAAATGAGAGTTACAAGAGAGTGGATGAATCTTGGAGTAAAAAGCAAGATTGAAAGACTAGACATAATGTTGTAACAAATTTACAGTTATTAATATATAAAACAAAAACTGTATTATTTGTTGATATATCTATGTGTATTGATAATACAACTATGTAGAAACCAAGAGAATGGAAAGTCAAAAATCCAAGATGATAGAAGGAACACTCAGGTAGCTTCAAGGGTCATGGCAATATTTTCCTTATGTTTGCTTCATAATTTATAGATTTGTCACTTATTATTTGGTAGATCTCAAATATTTTGTACACTATGAGTATGATATAATAGTACATGACAAATATTCTCATAGACATTGCTACCTATATGGTTAAGTTTCTGCCAGGAAGTATATGATGATCGAAGAAAGATTCCAGACTGACCCTGTGGTGTCTACCTGACTTTCCCTCTTACTAGCTTCACGAACCTGGCAAACTTACTGAAGTGCTGCTCTATGTCTCAGTTTTCACATCTGTAAAAGGGGCGCTCTAAAAGAAATTATCTGTTTATTTTGGTCATCGTGAGGATGAAATGCATTTATAAATGTAAAGCATTTAGAAAAGTGCCCGGTCCATGGCAAGCTGTGTGTCTGCTCTCTTCATCACTCTGGGGACTGGATGCACAAACTGTCCTAGTCTCAGCTTACTTCTTTTCACAATGGGATCATTGGATTATTGTGAAATAATAAATATAGGAAGAATGACATTGTGCAAAGAACTCGTTAGATAGTAGATGAAACACAGTTATAAAGATTTGACTCAGTGTCATGGATTGCCTGTATTTGGTTTTGAAATGAAAGAACTAGTCACATGGCAAAGAACTAAAGATGCTAATTCTTGAGATGATTTATGTAGTGAGCAATGACCTTCTTGTATGTATAGCTAGCCATGGCATGTACTAGCTTTTTACTAACATCCCTGTTGGAATTCAGTTTGAAATTCTGATATAACATCTCTCTTAATATTTTATTAAATTACATTTTGAAGTTATATTATTTCTGAAAATATGGGTAAGTCTATAATCCTATCCAGTCAGAGATAAGCACATTTCACAGTTTCACATAGTGTCTTCCAGCCCTTTTTCTATGTTTAAAAATTGAAATTAAGATCACACAATTAAATAATTAGGTGGAAGAGCAGACAATGTAGGAGGGGAATTCCAGAGTGTTCACATGTTTAAAAAGGTAATGGTTATGGTTCCTGTAGAGGTCCCAACCAGCAGCTACTCACCTTTGCTGACATTACGCCATTTTGCCCTCTGCAACCATGTGGTCTTCCGATGCCAGGTACTGGCCAGGTGGGGTGACTCAGGAGCCTGGGATACTCCACCTGAGGACACCTTTTCTCAAGAGTTCTTTTCTCTCATATTCTGATAGAGATGAAACCATTTTAGATGTGTTTCATGGAAACAAAAGGTTGGGGGGGATGTTTTATTTATAAGATAAATATACGGTTAATTTTTAAAGACCTTCCATAACCATCAGTTGGATTCTCAGCAGCTTAACTAAGCTGTCAAGTTTGAGGCAGGCTATACTCATCTCATTTAGCCTCCTTTTTGTAGTTAAATTAACAAAAGTCAGAGCCCAAAATGTTTTTCCCTTTTTTGCATGTATAGCATTTGTCAATATTAAATTTAATTTGTGCTAAGAGCAGCTCACTAACAGTGAGAAAACAAAGCTTGCTGAACTTCATTCTGTGAGTTCAGAACAGCCAGCATAGTGAACCTAATGAATTCAGCAATATTATTCTACTGAATCTAGGTCAACTCTGTTGATTAAAAATGTTATAGGTTTAAGGCCTGACCCTATAAAAACCCACTTAAAATTTAACTATTTTACCACCTATTCTGTCGCTTGTACTTCTTACAGAGAAGGATATATCCCAGTTACCAATCCAATGGGCCAACGTTAAGATGTCATCATCAACAGACCTTTATTGAGCGCCTATTGTATGCAAGGCACTGTGCTAGGCATGGGGCTACAGAGACAAAGAAGAAAGCAGTCTCTGCTCTCAAAGAGCTTACAATCTAATTAGACTAACAGGACACACGCATAAAAAGACAAAAGACAATCCAAGGTAGCATATAATATTAGGTCACTGAGTAGAAACAGATAAGATTGCCGCCTTTTCCTTTTTTTTTTTTTTTCATTTCTATGGTGGCTCAATACCCTGAATAGATGGGGATGAGGGAGCTGGAATAAAAGGGTTACTCCTATTTATTTATAAGCTGTGTAGACACTCTCTCATCTTTTCCATTCCAAAGTATCTTCTGGCAAGTGCTACAACCTTGGCCATTGGTTCACTTTTACCCCAAAGACCTATTGTAGTTCTCATTGAGGTGGCCTTTTGATAGGACAGCCCACTGTTCTGGCTTTCCTGGGGCTGTCTGGATTTTAGTACAAAATGTCCAAATTTTGAAATTCCTCCCCTTTTCTCCTCCCTTGACCCTGGGGAAGCCAGGATGGTACTTCTGAACTACCTGTTCCTGTAGCTCTCCCACCTACTGTGGCCATTACCCTGGCAGGACTCACCCCAATCTGTTCCCCAGTTAGGTCTCTAGTTGAAAAAATTTATAAGACCTTAACAAGCTCCCAAAGACTGCTGGTTTACGAGCACACTGTAGACAAAAGAAGACATCAGGAGAGAATGACAGCAAAGACAGAAAGAGGTTTGAGAGAAGCAGTGAGGATGCAAGCAAGACATGATTGGGTGAGGGAAGAAAGATGTAATGTTAGCATCACCTCCTAACACAGAGAGTGGGAACACAGGCCCTTCTCTGAGTAGGTCTGTTTAACAACTTGAATCACCATGCCAGTGAAATCCAGGGTATATTTCTGAAATGAGGTCACTCCTACCTAAGTGCAGGTATTTGGGCTCATTAAATAGGTACATATGTGTTTAAATAACCACTTTCATTCCTAATAGAATTTCAACATTTTCCTTCCTTCTAAATACCCTTACCATCTAAATTAAATAATTTTAATTTTGAGGTGAGTGTTTATTTCAAAATGAGGTTATAACCTTCCACTTTTCATGTAATTCAAATAAATCAGTAACAGAGAGAACCTCAGAAAACAAAGGTAATCTGTCTTGAGTGGTCTTGTTTGGAATCCGACACACATATCCAATAGTAACCTAAGGATTTCAAGGAACCTCATAGAAATTTCTCTTTTAAGTACAGGACTCTGTGTTTTGCTTTCATTTATTTTTTGGAGAGAAGCTCCAAGTCTGCAATCTTAGGATCCTGGAAGTTCCTGCATGGCTCTGGTTTTATGTCTGGCCCTTAGGAGCACATCCCAGGGTTATTGAAGCACAGGGACTTAGTTACCAAACACCCATTAACCATAATGGAAATCACACAGCGAAGGCCCCACGCAGCACACTGAATATCTACCTCCTAATGTTCTTTTAATGTATGTTTTCTTGGGTGAATATTTACTGTAGAATATTAAATGCAAGATTCCTCTTTTTATGGGCCATTTGAAGTGATTGATTTTGTTTGTGCATTCCTGTATCCTTGCCCATAAAGGCTATCTATTGTAATGGCCTCTATTCAAATGTTCTTGTGTTGAAATAACAGACTCCACGGATGGGCCAGCTGTGGCTTTGAGTTGCTTTGGTCTTAAAAGCTAGGAGGAAGCTGATGACAAAGCTGAGGAGAGAGGGAAAAGGTATATAACATAATGAGTATGACTCAGGCTTCATATATAATCGGATATTGAAATCACTGAGGTTTGTAAACGTGGTTTGTAGTTTTTTTTATATCAGAGCTGATTTTAATGCCGTTGCACTGTGTTAAAAATGATAGTCATGAAATGATTTGGCAAGATAGTTCAATTGCTCATAACCAGATCCAATAGCACAACTTATCAGAATTCTAGGTATTTTCTTTAAATGCTATAATAAAACCACTGACCAATAATGATTTCTTACATATTTACACCATATTTTTAAAAAATATAAATTCACATACATATCCTAGCCACATGTAGATTTAAAATATTTCCCAACAAAGCCAGGAATTTCAGAATTCCTTTGATTTCACTCTTTTGAGTATTTGAGAGTGGAAAGTTTCAAAAAAGATGGAGCTATCATATATTCTTGAAAAACAAAACAAAAACAAAACCCTTAAAACCTAAAGATAACAGACATTTGAGATTATTATTGGATTCAGTAATATAGCTACATTTTTGCATGTCCCGAGTATGCCTTTCCGAATTTTCATAAAAATAAGACTTGTTAAAGAAGCTATTTACATCTGAGCAATATAATCTCTTCAAGTGATAGGAAATGTGGCCTATGTTCTTGTGATTTTTAGTAAGTTCATAAAGTATTGTTTGTTCAGAGTCCATGCTGTAGAAGAGATTGTGCTGGAATAAAATTCCTTTTGTCTCCTTAAAAAATTGAGAAAATTGAAACAACACATTCCAATATGTCTTGGACAGACATTTCAATTGTATTGACTTTTTACAGCTCAAGCCACACCACAATAATACCAATATTGTTTTTGCTATATGAGTATCTGGACTGTGTTTGCATCTCAATAACAGTACTCCATATAATTAATAGTACTAGTCCAAGAGAATGGAATTTAAGTACTTCATAAGGAGAAGGAAAAGATGGTAATGTGAGAAACCTTTAATCAAAAACCAGGTCATGTTTTGTAAAACAACGTCAGTCTACATACATAATATTTGCTGGTGCCTTCAAATTTGGCATTAGAGAAATTAATTCCTCCTAAGCCATGAGTAAAGAAAACATTGATATATTTTTTAAAAGGCTACTTTTGAACAATATTACTTGCATAATTGAAATATTCCATACTAGCTGATCTTGGCTTTGAATAAAATAAGTCCTTTATACTCCTGAAGACCAGGGAATGGCAGTGAATATAAGGTTTGCAGTGAGTGAATCTGAACAGTTCATAGAATAAATGAGTCATGTGATGGAAAAATCTTGAGTTCTCTTCTCACAGATTCACAGAGGTGTAGTTCCTTGTTCTTGTAGTCAGAGCACAGCATGAAAGTTCTCCCTCCTGCCTCACTCGTTCACAGGGAGTAGTATGAAAGTTCCCACCTCCCCCTACTGCCGCAACACACACACATTCTCTCCACTCTTTTGGTGCAAAAGGCACCAGAGAATGAGGGGATGGATTTTTGCCTATGGGGTCCAGGGAAGAGGTATTTTTTCACCACAAGGGGGAGCTAGGTAGTAGGGAGATATAAAGTGAAAGTGTTAGTCGCTCAGTTGTGTCTGAGTCTTTGTGACCACGTGAACTGTAGCCCACCAGGCTCCTCTGTCCATGAACTTCTTCAGGAAGAACACTGGAGTGGGTTGCCATTCCCTTCTCCAGGGGATCTTCCCAGCTCAGGGATTGAACCCGAGTCTCCTGCATTGAAGGCAGATTCGTTTACTGTCTGAGCCACCAGGGAAGCCCCTAGGGAGATACAAGTGAAGTGAAATCGCTCGGTCGTGTCCGACTCTTTGCGACCCCCATGGACTGTAGCCCACCTGGCTCCTCCGTCCATGGGATTCTCTAGGCAAGAATACTGGAGTGGGGTGCCATTTCCTTCTCCAGGGAGATATAAAAGGCCCCCTAAAATAAGGCTCCTGCAACTGCAGGAGCCCCATCATTCCAAGTATAAAGTCCTTATGTAGATCAACGAGATGCTCATTGAGAGAATTTCAGATCTGGCATGAAACTTCAGTGATGTCACTGTCCTCTGGTACAGTGACATCACTTTGCAGAAGAGGAAACTAGGGCTTAAATGAAGTGTTCTACATTAATTATTACCCAAGCCAACTGTCTTTCAGTTTCTGTTGTTGGTCTGGTTTTTGTTTGAACAACACAGTTTTTGGTTTTCAATATTGCCATTTGGAGCATTTCTGCATGTTGGAAAATATCATGGTTGTTCTTGAAGCCCGAGGGTTCAAAAAATGCAATGCAACGTTTCCAAGCCATATTCTGTTGCTTGGAACAATGACCACGGTGAGCACGGTAGTTCATCTCCCAGTTCTGGGCCTTTTCCAATTATCATTCAGGATTAAATAATTAGGAGGGATAAATTACCACATAATCATAATCTACAAAAATACTGGCCTAGTGCACACTAAAAAACTCTCAATAAATAAATATTGGGCATTTGCTTATGAAAGTGAAGATGTACTCTTCAGAAATCATGTCCATATTTTCAAGGCTACTCTTTATAAATCACACATACAGAGTCCAACAGATAACAAAGGTTGTAGTTCAGGTTAGGATACAATTTGATAGAAAAATGACTTTAGAGGTGGTATTTCTACAAAGGGATACATCTAAGGTTGAGTTGTTTATGTCTCAGTTTCGAAGGCAATACTTAAAAAGATCCTACACACTTTCTGCCACGGCAGCATCACTGAAACGCGCATTTGGCTCCTAAGGTAACCCCTCTAGAAAGGGACAACACTCACTAGGATGTATTAATTGTGGAATCTTCCCTTATAGACCAACTGCACTAGTTTGTAGTTATGCCTCAGAGGCATCTATACATGGTACCTCTTGAGGAGGAAGCTGTTCCTGCGACCGGTTTTGTTCATCTTTCATGTCTGGTGTTTCAGGAAGTTCAGTGGCCCAATGTTTAACACAATGGGGTTCTTAGGATTTCCGTTTGGCTACACACATTCTTCAGAACACAGGTTTATTCTCAGAATGACTTATAGCAAGAGATTCTGGTTTCCAGTCTGGTTGAAAAAAGCGAATATTGAATGTCCGTGCCCAGTTCTTAAAGACTCGTTTCTCTGTGATAAAGCGGTGATGACTACCCTTCCGTCCTCGCTCATGGGACAGGTACATTGTACATTCATCAGGTCCAAAAGGTTCATAATAGTGATAAGGTACTGAAAGGTGGTTGGGATCCCTGTAGGAGGAAAATTAAATAACTGATTAAAACAACAACAACAAAATCTCCTTTCACTGATTGAGGTAAGATGTTATCTTTAATAAGCTGATAAGCACAAACTACACTTTCAAGTTAAATGAATTTCAACAAATGGCTTTTCTGATGTTTAAGCAACATACACATAGAGAGGTTTTGAAGTTGTGAAATAAAGTCAGTGACCATAGTGATCAGTGAGATTAAACATGTGCAGTAGGACATTCAGGCTTTTAGGATTTAGAAACTACATAGTCCTAAGACCCAACTATAGTTCTGATTTCCACTCTTGTCCCATACAGTTTGTTTAGCACAAACAGTTAAGATAATATTTATAAAACAAAAACAGATCATTCTGCTTCCCCACCACCACCCCTCTCCAAACCCTCCAGAGGCTGCCAGCTATGCTAAGAGCATGGCCTACAGGGTGTAATCTAGCTTCACTCCAGAGCCTCTCCTAACCTACTCAGCCTTGTCTGCTATGCTCCTACCTGACTGGCCTCTCTGGTGGTCAACTCTGCCAAGCTGGTCCCTCCCCTGAGGTCATGGCTGTTGAGGGCAGTAGCCTGGCTGGTACACCCCCTCAGTTAACTCCTCACTGCTGGGGATTGACACAGATGTATCATCCTCAGAGAACCCTTAACCAGTGCTTGCCCCCTTCTCTCCATCTCACTTGGATTTATTTTCTGTTTTTGAAAATATTTATTATTGGCTGTGCTGGGTCTTAGTGGGATCTTTAGTTGCACACTAACTCTTAGTTGCAATATGTGGGATCTAGTTCCCTGACCAGGGATCGAACCCAGGCCTCGTGTACTGGGAGCATGGAGTCTTCCCTGAACCACCAGGGAACTCCCTGGATTTATTTTCCTTATGGCATTAATTGGTTTCTGAAATTGCTATTGTTGTTTACTTGCTTCTTGTCTGTTTACGAGAATAGGCCTTTGTCTTATTTCTAGCAGGTACTCCATATCCCTGTCTCTATATTCTGCCTCAGAGGAGAAATACTGGCTTTTTTTTAAAGGTAATGTGAACAGGATTAACATGAGGGTTGGTTGGCGCCCTGATGTTGGATTACTAAAATATCTTACCCTCTAAGAGCTCTGGTCTCAGACCAGTTTCCATTCTAGGCCAGTCCATTCCATCTCTTCTGTGTTGAAGTCTAAATGACAAGAGCAGTCAAGATATCCCAGTAGATTACCCTTCCTAATTTGACCTACAATCACCAACCAGCCTTGCTGCAGAAACAAGTTTTTCTTGTCCCTCTTATGGCTTCTCTTAAAAGGCATCTCAGCTTCCTGCAAACCACCTTACAGCACCTGATGCCCTAGGGCCCCCCTCCCAGCACTCGGCTCTACTCTAAGTACAGTAACTTGGTTTCCCAGAGATGCTCATCCTGCTAGACACCTATTCGCTTTCTTCAGAGATCAATACACAAATGGCTTTTAGAGTAGCAACTTCACTGAGGTCAGAGATCGAAGTCTTTTATCAAAACGGGTGTCGAGTTTGTGGCTCTGACAGCAATAAACCTTTGAGCTTCCTCTCCTCTGAGGTTAAAGTTCTTCCAGGAAGAGAGATTTATTTCTGTCATGCACCATTTAAACATTCTTCATCCTGGGTTGGATGCTATGCTGAGTTAATACTTTGCATCTCTATTATCCTTGTCTTGGAAGTAATTCTGTGTTTTATATTAAGACATCAGATCCCGCCCTATCTAGTTATTATAGAGTTCACTTATTTATTTCCCTGGTGGCTCAGAGAGTAAAGAAGCTGCCTGCAATGCAGGAGACCTAGGTTTGATCCCTGGGTCAGGAAGATCCCCTGGAGAAGGGAATGGCTACCCACTCCAGTATTCTTGCCTGGAAATTTCCATGAACAGAACTCTGGCAGGCTACAGTCTGTAAGTTGCAAAGAGCTGGACCTGACTCAGTGACTAACCCTTTCACTTATTTATTGCCCTAGAAATTAGAATCCCCTTCAACTGTTACCAGAAGTTGTTTTCAACACAGAAAGTATGTGGTAGGAAAAATTCAAGTCGGAACTGAACAGTATGAAGAAAAAAAAAAGAAATAAAAAGTTTCGAGACATATCTTTCCTAGATTCTTATGGCATAATTTGGGGAACCATGCTAAATTCATGTCACCATAGTAGACTTGGTGTTAAGTTTTTACCCCAGCATGCATCAGGTTTTAAATCTGATTCAGCTAAGTTTTGGGCATATTATTGGCATCAGTATGACTAAAGAAACAATCAGGTTTCTAAAAATATCATGAGATTGATTTGGCACCTAGGAATAGAGGGAAATTGGAAACCAGCTAAAGGATGCTGTAGGTTCAATTTCCTTATTCAGGAAGACCATCTCCTTGAATGAAAACACATCTGGCTCCCTGCTGATCTCCTCAAGGGAGAATTAAATTTACATCTTTGGTTATTATGGTTTCAAAGGTGTCCAAATAAGTGGGGGTTGTCTCCACACTTTAAAACTTTGTCCAAATGGCAGAAAAGAGCTTGGTGGGATTCACTATAGAAGGCAGAGCCGAAGCAACTTGAACAATCTTCCTGTAGATTGTCAGCAGGCTGTTAGCTGTCATCCACTGTGCCATTCAGAAAGCCCTTCCTTCAGAAAATTTCAGGTATAATTCCTCGAGTTTTTCTCAAACCTGACTTTCTATAAGCTGCTATAGGTTTTTTCCCTCCACCTGATCCAAATGAATACAGTAAGAATCAGCAGAATTTCCACATCAGGAGGCTACTGTTGTAGAAGGGAGGATTCTGGCATCCAAGTTGCTGGTGGGGGCCAGGGGATGCTCAGGGAGTGGAGGTGTGGGGGTGGGAGGGCTATGGTAATTACAGAGCCAGTTTGTTCCCTAAGTGGCTGCAGCCTGTCATCAGCTCCCCCAGGGGCCAGTGTGGGAACAAAATCCTGCAGAATAATGTGAAGAAGGAATTTTCTTTTTCTTTATAAAGAAACCAGGTGGGGAGGATAAAGGAACTAATGTTTAGTGCATAGGAGGAGCTTTGAAGAAATACCAGTGCCTGTGCTCCACCTCCACAGAGTCTTGTTTAATTGATTTGGAGAGGGTCCCAGACATAGGTATTTTAAAAAGTGACTTGGTTTTGTGTATCAAAATAAATAATGGCAATATTGAATTGTAAGTCCCATAAAATAAAATAGAATAAATATCTGAGTCCATGAGGATTTCAATAAATTACTGATTAAATAAATAAATGAGAGAGAAAAAAAAGCATTTTCTTGCAGTATAATTCCAGTTAATACTCTAGAAAAAAATGAGGGAGTAGAAAATTGCCATTATAATAATGCAGTAATTACTGCAGGCAAGATGCGTGAATGAGTGGAATATGAGGAGGGGGTGAGAAATAGATTATTTGCATAAAGCACCCCCCAGGTATTTAATGACAAAGGGAAAAAATAGTAAATTGACAATGAGTAAACCCAGCAGATGACACCATACCGAAGTGACCAAGGTTAACATCACCAGTAGTAAGATATTTTGACATCATGTACCCCGATATGAGATGCAACTGCTTCTGTGGCATCCTTCTCAGTAATGCATAGCCTCAATCTAATAATGAGAAACTATCACACAAATCCAAAGCAATGGATATCCTACAGTAATGAGCAGAATTCTTCAAGTGTGTTGGAGTCATGAAAGATATGGAAAGACTTAGGAACTGTCACAGACTGGAGGAGACTAAGGAGACATAATAAGCAAATGCAAAGGGAACCTGGATTGAGACCTGGAGGAGACAAAAGACATCAGTAGAAAAAAATGGTGAAATCTGAATAAAGCCCGCGGTTTAGTTGAGAGTACTGCACCAGCATTAATGTCTTACTTTTGAGAACTGCACCAGAATATTAACTTTAGGGGAGCAGGATGAAGGATATACAGAAACTCTCTTGTACTATTTCTGCAATGTTTTCTGAAAGTCTAAAACTTTTTCCAAAACAAAAAAATTTTAAAAGATAATAATGTGGGCCTTTTCCTGGTGGTCCAGTGGTTGAAAGTCTGCCTTGCAATGCAGGGGCTATGGGTTCTATCCCTGGATGGGGGGCGGGGGGTGAACTGGGATCCAATATGTCATGGAGAAACTGGGCTGTACACTGCAACTACTGAGCACGCGCACAGCAACTAGAGAGCCTGCACGCTGCAGTGAAAGATCCCCTATGACTCAACAAGGACCTCACGGGCCACAAGTAGGACCCAACACAACCAAATCATAAATAAGTAAATATTTTAAAAAAACGGTGCTCGTGCTCAGTGGTGTTCATCTTTTTGCGATCCTATGGACTATAGCCCGCCAGGTTCTTCTGTCCATGGAATTTTCCAGGTGAGAAAACTGGAATGGGTTGTCCTTTCCTCCTCCAGGGCATCTTCACAACCCAGGGATCAAATCAGAATCTCCTGAGTCTCCTGCATTGCCAGGCAGGTTATTTACCACTGAGCCCCCAGGGAAGTCCCTTTTAAAAAGGTAATAATGTTGACCCCATGGACTGTAGCATATCAGGCTTCTCCGTCCATGGGATTTTCCAGGCAAGAGTGGGTTGCCATTTCCTTCTCCAATAAAGTTATGTAGGAGATCCTAACATGCAGCTAGGATGAAGATGGCTGATTTAGTTAAGTCCCTGCCAAATCAGAGTTTCAGTTTAGTTTGGTTGGTTAGTCGTGTTCCACTATTTGTGACCTTATGGACTGCAGACCCCAGGCTTCCCTGTCCTTCACCAACTCCCAGAGCTTGCTCAAACTCATGTCCATCAAGTTGGTGATGCCATCCAAGCATCTCATCCTCTGTTGTCCCCTTCTCCTGCTTTCAATCTTTCCTAGCATCAAGGTCTTTTCCAATGAGTCAGTTCTTCGCATCAGGTGGCCAAAATATTGGAGTTTCAGCTTTAGCATCAGTCCTTCCAATGAATACCCAGGAATGATTTCCTTAAGGATTGACTGGTTTGATCTCCTTGCAGGCCAAGGGACTCTCAAGAGTCTTCTCCAGCACCACAGTTCCAAAGCATCAATTCTTCAGCTCTCAGCTTTCTTTATGGTCCAACTCTGACATCCATTCACAACTACTGGAAAAACCATAGCTTTTGGACTATATGGACTTTTGTTAGCAAAGTAATATCTCTGCTTTTTAATATGCTGTCTAGGTTTTTCATAGCCTTTCTTCCAAGGAGCAAGGGTCTTTTAATTTCACGGCTGTAGTCACCATGCTTATTTTCTAAACTCAATTCTAGCCACTGATATCACTGGCAGCAGGAGTTGGTGATGTGCCATTTTTTAAAATCTTCTAAAGCTAAGCTTTGCAATTATGAAAAGCTTACCATTAACAGGTAAGGGTGGATACTTCCATTTCTGGATTTGGCCTGGATTATCTATAAGGCTAAAGATCCCGATGAAAGAATGATGCTTTTGTCTCTCTTTAGAGCTCTCAGACACTCTCTTCAAACATACTTGTATTCTAGTCATGGTATATAGTACCACATGGCTTAAAGCTCAATATTCAGAAAACTAAGATTATGGCATCTGGTCCCATCACTACATGGCAAATAGATGGGGAAACAGTGGAAACGGTGGCTGACTTTATTTTTCTGGGCTCCAAAATCACTGCAGATGGTGATTGCAGCCATGAAATTAAAAGACACTTGCTCCTTGGAAGGAAAGTTATGACCAACCTAGAGTGACTTCACTTTCACTTTTCAATTTCATGCATTGGAGAAGGAAATGGAAACCCACTCCAGTGTTCTTGCTTGGAGAATCCCAGGGACGAGGGAGCCTGGTGGGCTGCTGTCTATGGGGTTGCACAGAGTTGGACACAACTGAAGTGGCTTAGTAGCAGCATCAGACAGCATATTAAAAAGCAGAGAAATTACTTTGTCAACAAAGGTAGGCCTAGTAAGGCTATGGTTTTTCCAGTAGTCACCTATGGATGTGAGAGTTGGACTATAAAGAAAGCTGAGAGCCGAAGAATTGATGCTTTTGAACTATGGTGTTGGAGAAGACTCTTGAGAGTCCCTTGGACAGAAAGGAGATCCAGTCGATCCTAAAGGAGATCAGTCCTGGATGTTCATTGGAAGGACTGATGTTGAAGCTGAAACTCCAATACTTTGGCCACCTGATGCGAAGAGCTGACTCATTTGAAAAGACTCTGGTGCTGGGAAAGATTGAGGGCAGGAAGAGAAGAGAATGACAGAGGATGAGATGGTTGGATGGCATGGACTCAATTAACATGGGTTTGGGTGCACTCTGGGAGTTAGTGATGGACGGGGAGGCCTGCTGTGCTGCAATTCATGGGGTCACAAAGAGTCGGACACGACTGAGCGGCTGAACTGAACTGAACTGGCAGGTCGTCAGGCAAACTTTGAAGAATAGAGTTGAATCAACATCTGTCAAGTGTCCTGGTGGTTCTGAAATTGGCTTTCTCTAGATACTACAGAGCATTCGGAAGAAAGTGTTCCCCTAGCAGGGCTTCTCACACAGCTCCAGGCCTGTGAGGCCCTACAAGATACCTTCATTCTGATGCCTTCATTTCTTGTCTTATAGCCTCTTTTGGAAGGAAACTGCTGCACACCTGAAGTGGTAGAAGCCAGTGGAATAATACTTGTGTTTCTGGGGCACAGGAAACACTGAGAGCCTGTAGCTGTCCACCCTTCATGGATCAAAGGGTACAAGTGAGTCATTTGAACCCTGTATCCAGTCCCAACCACTCAGGCACCTTAGAAACATTGCACCCTTGGGACAGAGGAAGGTAATGAGAACACCCAGTGACCAGTAATATTTGGTCAAATTATAGCAGAGATAAAAGAAGAAATTATGGAAAAGTTAAACATCTATGAAAAAATACAACAATTGATTTTACGTTCACTTCATAAAATGTGAACCACATGGATGCATTATATTCCATACCCATCCTCTGTAAGCATCTACATGGTGCACTGTTGCCAAGTAGGAACTTGCCCTGTTACGCTGGCAGCTTTATTAATGTTCACTAGCTAATAACTCTAGCAGAATCAACTCTCTGATATTGACGATACCTTTGAGATGTCCTTCACATTATGGATGAGATATTAATTTAGTTCCATGACAGTGATCACTCTGAGTCATTACTCTGCTAATTAATACTCAAGAAATGATGGGTAACAGAGAGTTGTAAACTTAGCAATGTGTTAAGTACGATCAGAAATAAGATTACTAGGTAGAATTTAAATGCTTGGCCCATTATTATCACAAATAATTTACAATGGAAAATGGGATTAAAAATACTCACCATAACTTAGTTTGGAAAGCAATGATAACAGATCTTTTTCATTGCAATTTATAGCCCACATAGAGAGAATGGATTTGCCTTCCTATATGGATATGGCATGATTTAAAGGTCCACATCCACGTAATAATATATTTTGAGGCTGTCTCTGGTGAGACATGACATTAATTTTCTCCAGCTTTCTGAACACTGATGAGCCTGCAGTCGGAGTGATAGAGGCAGAATAGACTGATGCCTCATGCCTGAACCTCTCTCTGAGGACCAGTGCTGGCCTTGGCTGAGAATGATACGGGTGGCTACCAGTGACTTCTTTGGATCCTTGAAATCTGAATTTGCCACTGGTTAATTATACTCTTCACTCACCTGGCACTTTTGATCTTGGAATAAATATAGAATTAGTCTCCTAAACACTGCCAGGGAAAGGAAGGTTTTTATTTATTCACTGAGTTAATCTATACTGAATACACACTATGGGCCAGAAAAAGTGGCAAGAACTAGAGATACAAATGTGGCTTGAGATAGGACCCCTTCCCTTAAGGAGATCATGGGCTGATGAAGAAGATGAATGTGTCACCCAGTGAGGTGAGCAGAGGAGGAGGTGGCAGAGGCCCCAGGAGGGGCCTAGGTGAGGTCTGACCCAGACAGGAAGTCTGTGAAAGCTTGGAGGAGGAGGATCTCTGAAGTACTGGAGTGAGATGTTAAGAGTTTTGCCTTTTGAGTCCTGGAGACCTGAATTCAAATCGCAGCTCCATCACTTTCCTGCCCCACAACTTTGGCAGCTGTTTCATGTCCTCAAGCTTCATATGTAAAATGGCAAGAATAATAATGTTTACCTCCTGGGATTATCATCAAGCTTCAATGAAATGGCACATGTATTCACAGTAAGCAAAGGGGCAGGACTTGGTATGTGTAGAAAAATATCAGCCGTTAATACTACAATGAAAAACTAGTAGCCATCAGCCAGATTAAGAATGAAGGGATGGACATTCCAAGATAAGGGCAAAGGGACAGGTGTGCACAAGATGAGCTCCTTAAGTTCCTCATTGTGGCTAAAATAAGTCTGTGAATAGAGATGTGTGTGTGCTTAGTTGCTCAGTCATGTCTGACTCTTCATGACCCTGTGGATGTGCTGTAACCCACCAGGCTTCTCTGTCCATGGGAGTTTTCAGGCAAGAATACTGGAATGGGATGCCATTTCCTCCTCTAGGGAATCTTCCCAACCCAGAGATCGAATCCAAGTCTCCTCCATTGCAGACAGATTCTTTACCCACTGAGCCTTCATTGAAGAAGCCAGGAGATGAGACCAAGGTGGCTGCAGAGGGTAGGTCCTGAGAGCTTGTGTGCTAGGCTAGGGGGTGTGAACACTGTTCTAAAAACTGTGGGGACCTACTGAGGGGTTTTGGTGACAGAGTCAGATTTGATGGTTATCTAGAGGAAAGAGAAAGACCACAGTCAGAGAGAGCAGTCAGAAGGCTATGGTGGCACCAAACTGAGGAGGAAACGGTTGCACACCAGTCACATGACTTTTAGTCAGTGTTAGATACTGCCAGGTTTTGAAGAGCATGTCCTTCATCTGCCAACATGGTCATTTACAGATTCACTGCCTCCATTTGTGGTTTTAAATATGAACATAGGGTTATTATTCTCCTCAAGGAATCCATGCACCTGAAGTACTAGAAGTGGCTACTTGAAGTTTTCTGGCCAATAAATGGCAATCGGTCTGTGGGGAGGGCCTGGCTGCTGGAAAGGGAAGGCATTATGGGGGTGTTCAGTTGTATCCGGCTCTTTATGACTCCATGGACATAGCCCACCAGGTTTCTCTGTCCTTGGGATTTACTTCCTCTGGAAGTAAGTCAGGCCCCTCTGGAGGGGAGGGGTGAGAAGGCCAGACCTGCAGGAGAACTGGAAGAAAATGACAGCTCTAGGCCTGTAGGGGATAATCTACACACACTTCTTAGAAGTCAGGCACTTGTGGATGTCCTCAGCTATCTGCTCCGTAGGATATAATTTAGGCCTCTGCTCCCTGCCCTAACCCGCCCCCCTCCCTATATGTCCCGGCATTCAGCAAGTGACATTGATTCCCTTTGGGTCACTGCCATACTAAGCTGATGGGAATGACTGCAGAATTAGTCTAATCTTTAGTCTTTCTGTGCCTCAGTTTCCTTGGCAATCAGAAGTGATGATCAGATTCTCTTTAGAAGTGTGTGAGGGCCTTCTCTGGTGGCTCATTGGTAAAGAACCCACCTGCAACGCAAGAGACATGGGTTTGATCCCTGGGTCTGGAGATCCCCTGGAGAAGGAAATGGCAACCCACTCCAGTATTCTTGCTTGGAAAATCCCATGGACAGAGGAGCCTGACTGGCTACAGTCCATGGGGTCGTAAAGAGTCGGGCACAACTGAGCATGCTCGAAATGCCTTCCCTTTCCAGGAGACAGGTCCTTCCCACTGACTGATTAGCACTCACTGAACAGCTTCTTAAAATGTACTCATGGGTATCCACAAGTGCAGATGAGTGAATCCATTAACTTGGTAAATTTATCCATGCTTAGCATACACCAAGGCTGTGCCATGCCTTTCTCATCTATTATCTCATGGGATTATCACATAAACCCTGGAGGTAAGTACTACTGCTGTCATCATGCAGACAGAGAAACCAAGGCTTGAGGAAGACAGTCAAAGTAACTTGCCCAAAGTAACGAAGGCTCAGTGAGGTTCAATAACTTTCTCGACGTCACACAGCTTCTGAGAGGCAGAAATGGCTTATGTTCACCCATTAAACACCCTTATACTACAGCATGAGAGACAATGGGCAGGGCCCTTATCCACTCGGTATGTATGAAGCATCTGCTATAGGCCAGGATGGTACCTCTCTTCTGTCCTGTGCACCACGGCTCCAACAGTGATCCCAACACACAGAAGTCTCTGCCCTCTAGGTGTTTATGTTCTGGTGGACTCAACCAGCATAGGTCTGCTATCTCACCTTTCCTGTGATATTTTACTTTTGTAAGTCCTAGAACTCATGATACACGTACTCTGCTAGCCTTAGAGTTCTTAGCTTCTTTCAAAATCAGGGGAATGGTCAGGCCAGTAGCAGGATTAACTTGTAAGTTGCGTTTTCATTCTTTGGTGGCAGATGTTGTTTGCAAGAGACATTTAACTACAAGTGGCTCTGCTGTGTTAGATTTCCTGGCAAATGAGGCTTATTGTAACCCTTTAGAAAGCAAGAGCTGTGGCCTATTCTTTGAACACTCTCAAAATTCCTTGTACCTTTCTGGGTAACTCCTGAGTCCTTAAGATAATATTAATAATTATTAATAGTTTATATCTCTTACAGTATAATGTATTAACATGAATGATATTAATAATCTTCCCTGTGTTAGGCACTGTGTCAAACATTCTACATCCATGATCTCTTTTATCCTCACCATGACCCATTCACTTTTTATTATTGTTTTCTCATCCCCATCTTGCAGATGAACCTCCACCATTTGGGACCTGGGTGCCTGGTGGTTCAACCCAGGTGTCCAGGGCATGAAGAGGAAAGGAACTTGGGATTGGTCTGTGCTGCTCCTGGTCTTTCCCTTCTTTTCCTTTCTAAACAGGCATTGGGACTGAAGAGGATGCTATCCCCTGCCTAAACCCTCTGCACCGGAAGACACCCAGCAGACCTCTCCACTTTCCCCAGAAGGATGCTTGGGGTAGGGATCCTCCTGAAGAATGTTTGCCAAAAGCATCTTGTGAGAATACCTATGATACCTCTGGGATGGTGACTGAGGGACAGAAATTCTGAGCAGGTGGCAATTCCATCCAGTGCATGGGCAGTATCTGGACTTCCTTGCTAGTGTCATACCAGAAATTGCTCCAATCCCAAAAGCACTAGGTTGTGATGAACTAACTCTGAGTAAGAGAAATGACAGGTTAACTTGCCTTTCATTTGTTTTCCATAATAAATGGAATATTTCCTTGAACACTTTAAGTCATTAACATTTCAATTTACTCATACTCTTTCTTTCTGGCATCTTAATGGCAATATTACAGGATTGTATCTGCCATCTAACCATCAGCTTTGATGGCTCTGGCATGCCCAAAGGGGCTGCTGCCACTGCCTTTGCTGGCCTGTTGGTTTGAGGAGGCAGTTTGTTAAAACACCATCCAACCTAATTTTTTGCATGGAGGTTGTTAAACGGGAAACAAAGCCAGTGCATGAAGTGGTGAGGAACAGCGTGAGGGTCCACGCTCACTCTGGTCACATACTAGGCACTGTTCCAAGCACTTATGTGTATTCACTTATTTAATTCACCCACCACCCTATGTGCATGCATGTGTGCTAAGTCTCTTCAGTCGTGTCTGACTCTTTGCAACCCTATGGATTGTAGCCCACCAGGCTCCTCTGTCCAGTATTCCTGCCCACGCCAGTATTCTTGTCTGGGATTCTTCAGGCAAGAATACTGGAGTGGGTTGCCATATCCTCCTCCAGGAGATCTTCCCAACAAACCTATGAGGCAGCATCTATTACTATCATCACATCCACTTCTAATGGCAAGGAAGCTGAGATACAGAGANTCTTACATGATTGTATACATGTTTCAATGCCATTCTCCCACATCATCCCACTCTCTCCCTCTCCCTCAGAGTCCAAAAGTCTGTTCTATACATCTGTGTCTCTTTTGCTGTCTCACATACAGGATTATCATTACCATCTTTCTAAATTCCATATATATGTGTTAGCATACTGTATTGGTCTTTTTCCTCCTGGCTTACTTCATTCTGTATAATTGGCTCCAGTTTCATCCATCTCATTAAATAAATAATTTTTTTTTAATGTTTAAGAAAAAAAATTCTCAGAAAGTGTTCCACATATCCCTGCTAAAATGACCTACCTCCAGTGCAAAGTGATGGGTGACATTTCCTCCTAAATAACGGAGCCTAGTTTACACCTAATGGGTTTCCTCCTCCCGGTCTTTCTTCCTTATGCAGGTTTGCATTTCTCTCTTAAATCCTGGAGAATCACCATTTATCTCACACATGTGAGGGAGCCGGCTCTGCCTAGCTCACAGGAGTCAACTCCATGCTCCTGTTGCCAAGGCCACGTCCAGGGAACTCACTTGGATGGCTTGGACTTGGCCTTGGCCATGGAGGGAATATTTGCACCACAGAACTCAGCAGACTATAAATCAGGGCTTCTTTTTCTTTTCTTGGAGAACCAGTGGTTTAATGTTTATAGCTCACCACTGTATATATGGCACCAAACCCAAACCCTGCCTGGCTGCTTATGTCACATGCTTTTTATCAACTCAGTCCTCCCAAATTCCTACCACTTTTCCCAGTGCCTCTGTCCCTGCCTGGTGATTGTGGGCAGTCAAAACACCACCGTTACAAAAGATACAAGTATCATCTAGAACAGAATCTTTTACAACTACGTTTTCCGTGCCCGCCCNTTTCCTGGCAAATGAGGCTTATTGTAACCCTTTAGAAAGCAAGAGCTGTGGCCTATTCTTTGAACACTCTCAAAATTCCTTGTACCTTTCTGGGTAACTCCTGAGTCCTTAAGATAATATTAATAATTATTAATAGTTTATATCTCTTACAGTATAATGTATTAACATGAATGATATTAATAATCTTCCCTGTGTTAGGCACTGTGTCAAACATTCTACATCCATGATCTCTTTTATCCTCACCATGACCCATTCACTTTTTATTATTGTTTTCTCATCCCCATCTTGCAGATGAACCTCCACCATTTGGGACCTGGGTGCCTGGTGGTTCAACCCAGGTGTCCAGGGCATGAAGAGGAAAGGAACTTGGGATTGGTCTGTGCTGCTCCTGGTCTTTCCCTTCTTTTCCTTTCTAAACAGGCATTGGGACTGAAGAGGATGCTATCCCCTGCCTAAACCCTCTGCACCGGAAGACACCCAGCAGACCTCTCCACTTTCCCCAGAAGGATGCTTGGGGTAGGGATCCTCCTGAAGAATGTTTGCCAAAAGCATCTTGTGAGAATACCTATGATACCTCTGGGATGGTGACTGAGGGACAGAAATTCTGAGCAGGTGGCAATTCCATCCAGTGCATGGGCAGTATCTGGACTTCCTTGCTAGTGTCATACCAGAAATTGCTCCAATCCCAAAAGCACTAGGTTGTGATGAACTAACTCTGAGTAAGAGAAATGACAGGTTAACTTGCCTTTCATTTGTTTTCCATAATAAATGGAATATTTCCTTGAACACTTTAAGTCATTAACATTTCAATTTACTCATACTCTTTCTTTCTGGCATCTTAATGGCAATATTACAGGATTGTATCTGCCATCTAACCATCAGCTTTGATGGCTCTGGCATGCCCAAAGGGGCTGCTGCCACTGCCTTTGCTGGCCTGTTGGTTTGAGGAGGCAGTTTGTTAAAACACCATCCAACCTAATTTTTTGCATGGAGGTTGTTAAACGGGAAACAAAGCCAGTGCATGAAGTGGTGAGGAACAGCGTGAGGGTCCACGCTCACTCTGGTCACATACTAGGCACTGTTCCAAGCACTTATGTGTATTCACTTATTTAATTCACCCACCACCCTATGTGCATGCATGTGTGCTAAGTCTCTTCAGTCGTGTCTGACTCTTTGCAACCCTATGGATTGTAGCCCACCAGGCTCCTCTGTCCAGTATTCCTGCCCACGCCAGTATTCTTGTCTGGGATTCTTCAGGCAAGAATACTGGAGTGGGTTGCCATATCCTCCTCCAGGAGATCTTCCCAACAAACCTATGAGGCAGCATCTATTACTATCATCACATCCACTTCTAATGGCAAGGAAGCTGAGATATAGAGACTGAGTGACCTGCTCGAGGTCATACTAGGTTAGTAAGTGGCGGGGCTGGGCTTTGAACCTGTGTCATCTGAGTACAGACTCCATATCCTTTCTTACTACATTATATCTTCCCTGGGGATTCATGAGTCCAAGATTTCACAGGCCTGTTCTATCCATGCCTTTCTTTCTCTGTGACCTGACTATTACATATACATTAGTACTGCTGCTGTGTTGTCTTTGGTTTAAAAAGGACGGGAGGAAAGTGGCAAAGTGGTAATGGCATGATGTCTACTTCATCATGCTTAATCATCCTTGCATCTAACCTCCCAATTGTAGATTTTATCTAAAGATCCATGGCCTTTGAGAAGCTGTTAGATTTAAAATACACGAAGGTGTGCATGCATGCCTGCTCAATTGCTAGGTCATGTCTGATCTGTGACCCTGGACTGTAACCTGCCAGGTTCCTCTGTCCATGGGATTATCCAGGCAAGACTACCAGAGTGGGTTGCTCGGTCCTCCTCCAGGGAATCTTCCTGACCCAGGGATAGAACCTGTGTCTCCTGTGTCTTGTGCATTGCATATTCTTTACCACTGAGCCACCAGCCCCACATGAAAATATAAGTGAGTATAAATTTTAAGGAACAAGTTGAGAATGCCCTCCTACCCCAGGTTTTACCATTTGCAGACCAGAACTGAGTCCATGTGCAAGTCAGCAGGCATGCCTGAGAACTAGGAAACTTTCTGAATTTATTGGCACCACTCCTCTAGATTACAGGTGAATTTTCAATCAGGCTTTCACAAAGCAGGCCCCGAACATCTCTCAGTGCATCTCTGAGTACATACCAAACTCTGTCTGGGCACATGCCAGGAGGTAACTTAAGGTAGCAACAGAGATGTATGTTTGTTTCCTTCAAAGTGATACATCAAAATAATTATGCCTGTGCTTTTGGTCTTAGAAGCACAAACTGAGGCTGCTGATGTGGAAAGGGAAAGAGAATCAGAGGAATATTTTAATTTTAGAAAACAGGACTTACTGTCAAAGAAATTGCTCTCTTTAATTCATTAAAAATTACTACATTCCTTTCAAATGAGAATAAAACTAATATTTCTTAATGCCATTCATCATTAATATTATACCAATTATTGCATTACTTTTGGTTGATAAATATTCAGAAGATAAATGAAACCCACAAGATGGATTAACTCTACAGCAGCACAAACAAAAAACTTTCAATATTTTATATCACATAATTAAATCCTGTTTGTTGTTTCTAGAACCAGGACTTGGGACATGTTAATTAATTGCTTTAAGAAGACAGTAAGACATGTCTCGTGGTTGATATTTGGAATCAGATATTTATAAACACTGCATAACACTGCTGATGAATTCTGTGTGCAGAATAAATCCTACCTGCAGAAGTCTGGGGGCACCATGCCATAAACATTGATCCTGTCACAGAGTTCCAGGGCTATTGTCATTGTGAACCAGCCAGTGCTGAGCCAAGTGTTGGAGATCTTCCTGGAAGGAACAATAGTTTAGTCTGCAAGCTGGTAAAGTAATCATTATACCCCTTCCATCTTAAATCTTATCTGGAACAAGGATGACTATATACACACACACTCTCTCTCTCCATTTGATAAACAGCCAGAACTTTACCAGATAGCAATATGTTACCAATACCACCATATTCCATGATACAATGGTAAATGATGTCAACATTCCATTATGGTGGGTTCTTAAGGGACTTCTACTTAGTCATGATCAATGTTTATGTGTGAGTTATTACCAATTTCTTTTTAAAAAATATTTATTTATCTATTTATTTGGCTGCATTAGATCTTACTTGTGGCATGAGGGCTTGGTTGCTGTATGGTTTGTGGGATCTTCATCTCACATCCAGGGATAGGACCCATGTCCCCTGTATTGGAAGGTGGATTTTAACCACTGGATCACCTGGGAAGTCCCACCACTCAATTTCTTGTAAGACTACAATCCTCATGTGTCAAATCTTTTTTAACTGGAATATTTGACTAGCTATAAATATTCTTTTTTTCCAAGCAGGGTGGATAATGAAGAGATTATTAAAATGAATAAATTGTCTTTATCTACCAATTGATCAATTGATCAATCAAATGGTTGTAGGGTAGAAGCTTGCCTTTAACTAGACTAATTAGCACCCAAATCTTGCCTGAATGTCTAAAAGAAGTCCGTTCATTTAGGAAGGGATTAATGATCAGAGGAAGAGGACACAGGAATGCTTATGTTTAATTGAGTACTTGCCTTATTTTCCATCAAAAGAGTCAGAGCCCTATGAAAATTTTTATTAGAAGAACCCCAAATTGACAGAATGTAAGGATTGCGTTAGTGGGTTTCAACATTCATTCATTTACCCATTCAAACATCTGCATTGAGCTCTAACCACATGCTGAGTCCAAGGGTAACTGTGCAGACATACCATCAAGGTCTTAGTTGACCTGTGAGGATGACTTGGTCCACCATGCTATGCTGCTGTGGATATTAATTTCAATTCTTTAGGGATTGCTGTTTTTATTTTTTTCCCCAGTGCTTATGGTAGGCCTCATTAGCCAGTTTCAAAACCTTATCCCCAAGGTCAGACTGCCTGACTTTGCCCAGCCATAGCACCATATGTGATATGAATAGTGGAGCTGCAGAAAAGCTTTTCTACTGGCACTGCACAGTACCCCTCTTTAAGGAGGAAGAGTTTTTGTTAAGCAGTTTGCATTATCTCCATTTCACATAAGGAATAACAATCAAAAAAGGTGTTTGTCTTTTATCACATACCTGACAGGAATGGGTAATTTAGTCATTCCTGAGCTCTTGGGTTCAACTTTCTACTTCTTAATCCCTTTACTCATTTTTATTTTCCATTCTATTGTATCCTGATCCAGTAATATCCCAGGAAGTCCATTTAAAAGATTCTCAAGATGGAAATAATACAGATTTGTATCGTACTAGTTTCTATCATTCACCAGCTGAATGACCTGAGGCAGGTTACTACTATTCTTTGAGCCTTGATTTCTTATCCAGAAAGCAGGCATGGGAAGCTCTATCTTCCTGACCAACTTGTAATTTCAAAGACTAAGAGAGACAACATCATAAGAAGTATAAAATCAGGTATGTTGATACATCAAGGTCCCTTCCTCCTCTCTTGACTGCTAGTTGGGAGCAAATGAAGTAAATAATTCAGCCATTAGTCTCAGTGCTTTTTAACACAGACAAATAAACTGATATCCTTCTAACATGGCTACTGGCTCTTACATAGAATCCATCATCAGTAGTTAGGGAAGTAATCAGAAAATTCTGGGACCTCCAGTCTACACAGGTATTAACGATCCCACTTCTTTCTCACCAGGACTATGTATTCCTAAGGCTTTGGGACTGAGGGGGTAGCAGAGCTGAATGGGGGAGGGGAAGGGAAGACCGTGCCATGCCTCATCTTCACCAAGGCTGTGACCTTGAGATGGCCAATTTTTCTAGACTTAAACTAGGTCAGTGAATAAGCAGGAGAATGTGGGGCCCAGGAAGAGAATGACAGCTTATTGATATCCACAGATTCCTGATCCAAGAATCACACCTGTGTCCCTATGATTTCAAGTTGTAGGAAACACCAAGAGGGCTTTTTCCCAGTGGCAGAAACTTCCCCACAATTTCGGCTTTCTTTTGTGTGATGTGGTAGAAATCACAAACTACAGTCTGAAATACAGGAGGATGGGACTCTACAGTAAAAGGTTTAATGGGTGAAAATGGGGAGAATACAAAATGGAGGACTAAAGAAACCAAGATGGAGGTTTCTTTAAAGTGCCACTTAAAATTCCCCAGACCTGCAAAATAATAGCCTTTTGGAAAAGATCACATGCTACAGACACGCAACTGCTCTGTACTGTCTGTCTAAAACGATTCAAACTCTTTTTCCAGCAAAGGAATATCTACTGTTTTTACACTTAATCAGCTGTAATGAAGGAATATGAAGAGCTGTCATGTGCTTATTAGCGAAAATGATCAGATATTCTTTTATATGATGAAGTAACACACTGAGCTGATAATTCTATAGTGCACACTAAATTACAATTAAAGGCCTTTCTGCTCCACCAGAATCTCATTTATAATCTCTATGGAAATATTCTTCCTGCAGTTATTTCATTTATGCTTCTTTTATCTAATTACTATAATATTGGTTCTGAATCATATTTTCCTAATGTACCCTTATTCAATTATAAAGTTATTTTCAAGTACAGTTACTTTCTAATATCAAAGAATACCACTTGGCCATCTATGTCATTTGTCATGCTTCTTAATTGCAGATTGTTTCTGAGCCACTTTTTTCTTACTTTTAAGTAGGGTGAAACTTCCATAAACCAGAATCTACTGAATTATCCCATTTCTTCAAAATATTAGCCTGAAACGAACGTCCGGATCATGAGATGTGCAAAATCAGATATTCCATACTAAAGTGAAAGTGAAAGTGAAGTCACTCAGTCATGTCCGACTCTTTGTGACCCCATGGACTATATAGCCTACCAGGCTCCTCCCTCCATGGGATTCTCCAGGCAAGAGTACTGGAGTGGGTTGCCATTTCCTTCTCCAGGGGATCTTCCCAACCCAGGGATCGAACTCAGGTCTCCAGCATTCCAGGCAGATGCTTTAACCTCTGAGCCACCATGCTACTGTGTTAGGTTTCAAGAAAAGCATAATACAGGCAATACTGTTAGACACTAAATGTTTTGTCTTTTAGTTTACAGAAATAGTTTTGCCCTGAAGGGCTGTTTTTGACTTTGTTCTTTCAGCTTGGGGTACACTACAGATTAAGAATATGGACACATAAGAATACTGAGTCAGTACAAGATCAGCTTCTTTTTTTTAAGCATACTTAAAAAATATTTATGTATTTATTTTTGGCTCTGCTGGGTCTTTGTTGCTGCACAGGCTTTTCTCTAGTTGGAGAGAGCAGGGGCTACTCTCTAATTGTGGTGCTTGGGCTTCTCGTTGCTATGACTTCTTTCATTGCAGAGCATGGGCTCAGTTGTTGCGACCTGTGTGTGGACCCAGTAGTTTCAGTTCCCAGGCTCTATAGCCCGGGCTCAGTAACTGTGGCACACAGGCTTAGCTGCTCTTCTTCCCAGATCAGGGATCAAACCTGTGTCTCCTGCGTTGGCAGGTGGATTCTTAACCACTGAGCCACCTGGAAAACCCTTACTTCTTGTGTACTGCAAAAAAGGTTTGCACTGGTCAGAATTTAATGCATTTGGTGAGTGGGTTATGTCTTAATGTGAGATTGTTTCCTAGAGGCCTGAGGAGAATCAGGATGGAATGACTAATCTCGAAGTTATCAACTTAATCCCTTAAGAAGATCCAGCATATGTGCAGGCTAAGTTGCTTCAGTCACGTTTGACTATTTGCAATGCTATGGTCTATAGCCCACCAGACTTTTCTGTCCATGGGATTCTCCAGGCAAGAATTCTGGAGTGGATTGCCATGCCCTCCTGCAGGGAATCCTCCGACCCAATCCTTCGACGCGGGATTGAACCCGTATGTCTTGTGTGTCTCTTGCGTGTCTCCAGCATTGGCAAGAAAGTTCTTTACCTCTAGCACCACCTGGGAAACCCCAGGAAGATCCAGAGCAATGCATAATTATTTGATATAGCTAACACTGCAGCAGTGTTTCAGGAATACTTAAATCTAGCAAACAACCATTAAACTCAAAAGAGAAGTGTTTTCCACAGAAGAGAGTGTTTTTACTTATTTTGAATTTTCCAAACACAAAAATTGAAAGTGTAAATAACTTCCTTCATTCTCCTTCTCTTATAAAATGCTCTTTTGGTTAAAGAACTCATACAAATGAGCAACAGTCTGTCTTATTTGTGGTTTTTAAAAGATAATGAATGACTGGACTTCATGACAGTGTGTGATGATGATAAGACCCCCTGTGTGATCTACTGACTGGGCTAACCATGGAATTAGTCACCTGGACCTCCAGGGAAGGGGGCTGCAGTGCCAGCAGCTGGGTCCCGCTCTTCTCATTCCATCAGAAATCATACATAAACTCTTGCCTGATTAGCCCTCCAATGATCACAAAGATTTCCAGGATTTAAAAAGAAAGCTCTTCCCAACAAAGAATTTGGGGACAGTGAGGTCTATTCTTTCTTTAAGACTGTTCTCCATAATAAGTTGCTTAAGCTAGCCCAAAGGATTTATTACTTCATATTCTTTATTTCTTGGGCTCCAAAATCACTGAGAGTGGTGAGTGCAGCCATGAAATTAGAAGACACTTGCTTCCTGGAAGAAAAGCTATGACAAACCTAGACAGTGTATTAAAAATCAAAGAAATCACTTTGCCAACAAAGGTCCATATAGTCAAAGCTATGGTTTTTTCCAGTAGTCATATACGGATTTGAGAGTTGGACCATAAAAAAAGGCTGAGCTCTGAAAAATTGATGCTTTTGAATTGTGGTGCTAGAGAAGATTCTTGAGAATCCCTTGGACTGAAAGGAAATCAAAGTAGTCTATCCTAAAGGAAATTAACCCTGAATATTCATTGGAAGGACAGGGAGGCCTAGTGTGCTGCAGTCCATGGGGTCGCAATTAGTCAGACATGACTGAGTGACTGAACAGCAACATTCGTTAGAAAGACTGATGCTAAAGCTGAAGCTCCAATACTTTGGCCACCTGATGTGAAGAGCTGACTCATTGGAAAAGACCCTGATGCTAGGCAAGATTGAAGGCAAAAGGAAAAGAGGGTGGCAGAGGATGAGATGGTTGGATAGCATCATTGACTCAATTTACATGAACTTGAGCAAACTCCAGGAGATAGTGGAGGACAGGGAAGCCTGGTGTGCTGCAGTCCATGGGGTCACAAACAGTTGAACATGACTTAGTGACTGAGCAGCAACAAATTCTTTATTTACCAGAAATTGGCTCAGGAATGGTTTTTGTTAGGAAAGGGGTAAGTTATATCATTAAATGTGTATTAATTATAAAAGAACATGTTTTTAGAATTGAGGAAGTGAATAAAATTTAATCATTAGATCAGTCCAATGAAGCCTAGTCACTGTGTGCTTTTCACATGTGAAGTTACTAAAAGGTTAGCTGTTTTGTCCTAGATTATACAACTAGTGAGGGACAGAGTCAAAATTCCAACCCAGAGCTGTGTATTTGGACACCACACTGTTCACTGTGTACACCGCACTGTTCACTGTGTACACCGCACTGTTCACTGTGTACACCGCACTATTCCTTTCGATACCTGTAACTGTCCTTTTCTTCACTGAGAAGAAGCCGACTCCTCACCCTTTATCTCTGCCTCCTGTCCAGCTGCCCACTCCGCCACCCCACCACCAGCCCTTCTACCCACAATCATAGGGACTCTTCTCCAACCCCCTGCAAATCTTCTCACTTCTCACCTTCTCATACCCATAAGGGCACTTTTCTCTTTGCTTCTCAGGTTCTTCTTTACCTGGATAAATACTTATTGACCTTGGCCTCTGCTTAAATACATCTTTGGGAGAAAATCTTTCCACCAGATCCTCATCTTCCAGACCAGTGCTTTTCAAAAGATTTGGACNTCTCACCTTCTCATACCCATAAGGGCACTTTTCTCTTTGCTTCTCAGGTTCTTCTTTATCTGGATAAATACTTATTGACCTTGGCCTCTGCTTAAATACATCTTTGGGAGAAAATCTTTCCACCAGATCCTCATCTTCCAGACCAGTGCTTTTCAAAAGATTTGGACTTACAGTAAGAAATACATTTTACATTGTGATTGAGCGTATATGCTCACATGTATTATACATGGTTTTCATTTCATAGTTTTCTAAAGCACGTAATTTAGTGCTTTTTAGTATATTCACAGTTATGCCATCATCATCCCTATCTACTTCTAGAATGATTTTATCACATCAAAAAGGCGTCTCTGTATATGTGTATTTTTATGTGTAAAACTGAAACAAATTTTATTTCATGAAATAATACTTTTCCTTACTTACTGTGGGGAATGAATGCTGAAATTGTCTTTTATTACATCTATTCCATTCTTTCTATTATATTAAAAAAATCTTATGGTGACTCACTGCATGCATTTTGTGTCCCATCACGGATCTGTAACTAACAGTTTGGTAAGCCTTGCCCTAGACTACAGCCCTTCTCCCTGTCCCACAGGTCAGAGGACCATCTTCTTCCCCTCACAAGACCTAGCACGTTGGCTTCTACTTGGTGAATATCTGCCCACCCTAGAAGACTATATTCCTGGAGGGCAGGTTCTACATCTGCCTTACTTGTGACTATATGTATTTCCCATATCAGGTGCAGTGAAATAGCAGGCACTAATAAACATCTGTTGACTGAATAAATATTTGCCTTTGAAGAGAAAAACAACCCTATGTACTTCTTTTTGGTTAGTGTTCACATGAGGAAATAAAATGCAAGAAACCTATTATCTTGCACTCACTACCAGTGTAAGCCAGCAACAGTGTCACCTCTTCCTCCAAAGTAGGGATATGGCCCTGAATTATCCACATAAATACTCTCTTCACTTTGCCTTTAAATTCAACTTAAACAGTCCAGTCTCCAGGAGGATCCTACAGATGAACTCTGTCCACAGCATGAGCAGCAGGCCCATAACAAAAAGCCTTAAGCAAGAGCTTTTAGAAAGAATAAATAATTCCATTGGCAGTAACATGGGCGGACCTAGAGCTTGTCATATTAAGCAAAGTCAGTCAGAGAAAGACAAATATATGATATCACTTACATGTGGAAGCTTAAAAAAAAACTGTGTGAATAAACTTACTTACAAAACAGAGACAGACTCACAGATTTAGAATAAAAACTTACTGTTACCAAAAGGGGTAGTGAGGGAAAGAGATAAATTAGGAATTTGGAATTAACCACTCCTATATATAAAACATATAAACAACAAGGACTTACACTACACAGGGAACTATATTAAATATCTCGTAATAACCTACAACAGAAAAGAATCTGAGAAAGTTTATATTGCACATAAGTATATATATAATATATATAAAATTATATATATTTGTTCTCCATATATATATATATACACATATGCACAAGCATATATGTTCTCCATATATATACATACATATACACATTCTCTCTCTATATATATATATACACATATATACACAAAACTGAATTCAGCTTCCCAGGTGGCTCTGTGGTAAACAATCTGCCTCCCAGGGCAGGAGACTTGAGAGCATGGGTTCAATCCCTGGGTCAGGAAGATCCCCTGGAGTAGGAAATGGCTCCCCACTCCAGTATTCTTGCCTGGAAAATTCCATGGACAGTGGAACCTCAGTGCTACAGTCCCTGGGGTTGTGAAGAGTCAGACAGGAGTGAGCACGCACACATATAAATGAACTGCTTTGCTATATACCTGAAACTACAACATTGTAAATGAAGTATACTCCAATTAAAAAAAACGATTAAAAATGTAAAGAAAAAGAAGCTTATCTGACATAAGCATTAAAAAACAAACAAACAAACAAACAAGCAAAACTTCGCTCTTGGTGAATTGGCCAGCCAGGGAGAACGCTTTCTCACCCTAGACCGTCCCCCGTGCCAGCTCTTGCCCTCGCCTGCGTACCTGTCCTTGCCGGTCTCGCGCTTGAACAGCTCGTCGAACTGCAGCATCTTGTGGCGCGTGATCATGAAGGCCTTCAGCCGGGGCAGCACCTGGCTCAGCAGCTGCAGGTTGTTGTAGACCTGGCCCTTGCCGTCGCGACGCATGTAGCTGCTGGGGCCCCAGAAGATGAACACGGTGCCCTGGCTCACGTTGAGCAGGTCGTGGCGGTTGCGGAGGATCCGCTGAATGCTGGAATGCGCGATGACCCGTAGGCTGGTGCGGTTGCCCACGTCCCGCCCGTAGCCACGCGTGGGGGCGTCGTTCATGCGAATGACACACTCAGTCCGGTCAATCTGGGCGCCTTGCCTGCTGTGCAGCAGCTGCCCGGAGCTCGTCACCAGGGCGCAGTCTCTGCAGTGCATTTTCAGTGGCTGGAAAGAGAGGGAGGACTCCATCAGTGGGCAATGCTCTCTTGGCACCGGCACTTCCCTGCATCTGAGGGCTGCCTCTCTTTTTTTCTCCTCCTTCTTTTGCCAAAATATACCCCTGATGCTATTACCTCATCAGACTGGTGTCAGGGAACACTGGACAACCGGAAAAGAGCCAGCAGTGACCTGTCAAACATGGGGGTCTGGGCTTCACTGATATTAACATATCAGACTGTCATATCAATGTAACAAGCTTGCTGTGACTGCCATTTTACAGATAATGATACCCCAAGGCTCAGAGACATTAAAAAAAAAAAGCTCAGATGCATAACTAGCAAGTAATGAAGTCATGCTCTCAAATTCAGGTCTTTCTGAATCCAAAGTTACCCCTAAGTTGAAGAAAAGACTATACTACAATGTGCTCTGACACTGGTTTTGATGCTCTTGACTCACCTGATTGGAAGTTAAGCATATATCAGTGTTCTTGGATGCTGTACAAATATATTTCTCCTAAACAGGCATCGTCTAAAAATCATAGGAGAAAAGACACGCAAATTGTAACCCTTCAGATGCCATAATTTTGAAATGACAGTTAGGATTCTTTCTCCCATTTTAAAGGGAGAGAGCAGGAAACTGAGTTGGTCCACCTTCAGAAATAAGANAAAAACGATTAAAAATGTAAAGAAAAAGAAGCTTATCTGACATAAGCATTAAAAAACAAACAAACAAACAAACAAGCAAAACTTCGCTCTTGGTGAATTGGCCAGCCAGGGAGAACGCTTTCTCACCCTAGACCGTCCCCCGTGCCAGCTCTTGCCCTCGCCTGCGTACCTGTCCTTGCCGGTCTCGCGCTTGAACAGCTCGTCGAACTGCAGCATCTTGTGGCGCGTGATCATGAAGGCCTTCAGCCGGGGCAGCACCTGGCTCAGCAGCTGCAGGTTGTTGTAGACCTGGCCCTTGCCGTCGCGACGCATGTAGCTGCTGGGGCCCCAGAAGATGAACACGGTGCCCTGGCTCACGTTGAGCAGGTCGTGGCGGTTGCGGAGGATCCGCTGAATGCTGGAATGCGCGATGACCCGTAGGCTGGTGCGGTTGCCCACGTCCCGCCCGTAGCCACGCGTGGGGGCGTCGTTCATGCGAATGACACACTCAGTCCGGTCAATCTGGGCGCCTTGCCTGCTGTGCAGCAGCTGCCCGGAGCTCGTCACCAGGGCGCAGTCTCTGCAGTGCATTTTCAGTGGCTGGAAAGAGAGGGAGGACTCCATCAGTGGGCAATGCTCTCTTGGCACCGGCACTTCCCTGCATCTGAGGGCTGCCTCTCTTTTTTTCTCCTCCCTCTTTTGCCAAAATATACCCCTGATGCTATTACCTCATCAGACTGGTGTCAGGGAACACTGGACAACCGGAAAAGAGCCAGCAGTGACCTGTCAAACATGGGGGTCTGGGCTTCACTGATATTAACATATCAGACTGTCATATCAATGTAACAAGCTTGCTGTGACTGCCATTTTACAGATAATGATACCCCAAGGCTCAGAGACATTAAAAAAAAAAAGCTCAGATGCATAACTAGCAAGTAATGAAGTCATGCTCTCAAATTCAGGTCTTTCTGAATCCAAAGTTACCCCTAAGTTGAAGAAAAGACTATACTACAATGTGCTCTGACACTGGTTTTGATGCTCTTGACTCACCTGATTGGAAGTTAAGCATATATCAGTGTTCTTGGATGCTGTACAAATATATTTCTCCTAAACAGGCATCGTCTAAAAATCATAGGAGAAAAGACACGCAAATTGTAACCCTTCAGATGCCATAATTTTGAAATGACAGTTAGGATTCTTTCTCCCATTTTAAAGGGAGAGAGCAGGAAACTGAGTTGGTCCACCTTCAGAAATAAGAAAGCCTTAAGCTCATCGAGTGCACACAAGCCCTGTGGGAGCCCTGGGCCTGCAGTCACCACCAGGGCAACGCCAAGGACAGGGCCCACTTCAACACCCTGAACCCCTGATGTGTTTTCTGAACGGCAATATTCCTCCACATGATACATTTCCCTGGTCGTGTTTAACGAGAAATATCTCAGTTGCTGTTTGAAGATAATGTAATTAGGGCCTGAGGCCAAGGCCAACAAGTGCACAAGAAACTGACAGTCAGGAGTGTCCGAAGGACAGTTGCTCTATTATACTCTCCCAGAGACTCTGTCCTCCTTCCCTGTTCACTTTGAACTGGACACACTGGGTCCCTGCACAGTCCCAGGCAATTGGTTCCAATTTTGTGCTGCATGTATTCAGCAACTGTATATTTTCTCTGGGAGTTTCTTGAGCCATGGCTCTGTCTTCAGAATCGGTAAAGAGCACCCAAGCGTGGCCACCTTCCCTCACTGCAGAGTGGGGAAGGGCACCCACACAGGATGGTCCAGACTCGACCCTACCACCTGTTAGCTTTGGGACCTTGGCCATTCACTAACCTCCACGTCTCAGTTTTCTCATCTTTAACTGGGGATGATTTATGCAGCATTCCACTTTGCTAGAACACATAGTATCAGCTTGAGTCATATGAAATTGCCAATATTTGACCTGCAAAATTATTAATAGAAATTGCAGTTCAACCCAGTCCTTACTGTAGGACCGGGCACAGTGTCATTCATTAAGTGATGGCTGATTCAGGGATTATCAGGCAGAGTGGATAGTATTGTAGGTCCGTACCAAGTCAGTATGTACTGATCACCCAGAGTCAATCATTGACACATGGGCTTATGAAATGGCAATTCTACCACTGCAAATTCTCATCATTCATTTGACATCAAGTTACTCTCAGGTGAGGCTTCCCTGGTGGCTCAGACAGTAAAGAATCTGTCTGCAATGCAAGAGACCCAGGTTCAATCCCTGGGTTGGGAAGATCCACTGGAGAAGGGAATGGCAACAGCTCCAATATTCTTGTCTGGAGAATCCCCATGGACAGAGGAGGCTGGCAGGCTACAGTCCGCAGAGTCACAGAGAGTCAGACACGACTGAGTGACTTTCAGGTTCACTACTCTTAGGTGACATGCACTGTGCTGGGCAGTAAGAATGCAAATGGAATGGAAAAACAGAATCTTTCACAGTTTATACTTTAGTGGCGGGCAGTGGGACAGTAAAGATGTGCAATAAAATATGACACATTGCCGGGCTGTGCCTCAGTGTTAGTAAAGGGGGCTGTTTGGAGCAGAGCAGAGTGGGGAACATAAAGGAAAGAGTGAATTAATATTAATATTAGTTAATATTTCTGGAAGTCCTCTATGTGCTGGGCACTGTTATGAGCTTCTTATATAATTGCATTAATTCTTCAAATAACCCTATAAGAAAGATACATCATCACCCCTATTTTACTAATGAGAATATTGAGGAGTGGAAAAACAACCTGGTTTATTAGGAGTTATTTGCGTCTTAGCATCAAAAGTCTTATATCCTGGGAAACTTCTACTCATGTAGAAGCCCACTTAGAACATTTCTATGAAGATGACTGGGGCATCTGCAAATAGCACATTACCAAATGATGATTAGGGTCAGGGGACCCAGGGTCTAAAGCAGACTTCATCACAAATCAGGTACTTAAATTTCTCACTCGTAAAACAAAGTGAGGGCCAACTAAGATGCTAATAGCTAGATGACATTCATTCGTTCATTCATTTAAAAGACATTCATTGAGCACTTAATATACCCTTGAGGTATAGTGTAACTGAGTCCATTTGCTTGATAAGGTCACTTTGTAAGATTTCATTCCACTGGACCCCAAGGCCATTAGAACCTGCTTTTTCTTATCAGACTCACCTAGAAGTAGTAATCCTGACTTTTCTAGTCTGATCTATAATTTCTAGATATTGTGCTCATTTTTACTGGGGAAAAATCCTAAAGGAAGTTCCCAGCATCTCTTTCCCTGTAATGAATTATCCTACTGTGGTTCTCAGAGCACAGGCTGCTTGATGGGTGAAACTGGTAATCTCTCTCTCTTTCTCCTATGCCCATGTGAGGCTAGATGAAGACCCTTTTAGGGAAGGTCAACATTCCTGACTGTGCCAAACAGACCCTCTGTGATACCTGGGTACCATCAGAACACACTGGGGTCCACCCTGTCCCAGAAAGCCCTCCCTCATGCCCACCTGCCTGAGCTCTGAGGTATATCAGGACATCAGCACCCTCTCTTTGTGTTGCTCAGATGCACCAAACAATGCAGAAAAAATCGATGTCTGAATTATGCCTTAAGTGCCTTTCAGTAAGTGGAGCCAATAAAATGACAGTAACTGTTCTAAACATAATGTTACACTTCCTGCAGTTGACAAGAGCATGTACCAAAGGCTGAATCCCTTCCAAAGGAGGGAAGGAAGTCTCTTTCCTGCATTCAGAGGGACTAAGGATATCTTGGGAGGTGGAATGACTATACAAATTTTGGGACCCAGGTTCCTGGAATGTTACTCCTCTGAGACAGCCTTGCTCCTCCACATCGCAGGACCATGACCATCCTGAGTGTCTTAATGAAGCGGGTGGATATACTCATGCCTTTGTGAGTTAAGATTCCTGACGGAGTATTGACAGCCTTCACTTAAGCACCCAGATGCTGACTTGATGAATCACACAGAGGAGTTTGGGAAAGTGAACTTGGGGCTGTGCAGGCACACCTGGGAGGTAAACCTGCACCAAGGATGCAAGAGGGGTAGTGGTTCCTGTGAACGCACTGCAGCCCTATCCCTTTCTTTCTTTCTTCTCACGGTATTCAGCCTCGCTGAGTCTCGGGGACATTTTCCTTAAAGCCCCATTTGGTGAGGTGTCCTCACCCTGGTAGGAAACATGAGCATTCATATTAGGTCACTCCAAGATCTCCCTTGCTTCCTGACCCATAAAAAACACTCAATTGCTACTGAATAGACAGATGAGTTGATAAGTGAGTGAATGAAACTCAGCCTGTACACTTCTCTGTCCTCTGAGAAAACCTACACACATAAAAAGAAGACATCATGGGATGCCCTAACCAACAATTTGCCTGCAGCCCTATGTACCGATGCCATAGAGAGAAGCAGGGGAGAGCACAGTGGAAGCTCTGTCTGCAGAGAAGGAGGCTGGGCTGTTTGCCTCGAGGCAGCCACTTGGCCCAGGGAGTCATAATGGCCAGAGCCCAGGCCGCTGCTTGGAATTAATGGCTGAATGGGAAAATGGCCCAGGACACAGTAAGGGCCATTAAACCCAGCCAGTTATTAATCCCCAGTAAGAGCTCGATGCCAAGGTCATTAGAGCTATTGTATGGTGAAAAATGCTGAGGAAAGTCTGCAAGGCACGGAGGAGTTTCCTTTTGTCCAGGCCACTGATGCTCAGACCCTAGGAGTGCGGTGTACAGGAGTGTGCAGGGAGCAGCTGAGGGAGTGTGCACGTATCACACACACACATGCACACACACACACAGACGTGGGCACACACAAGTTTACCATTTTATTTTCGCTATCACTTATGCTTTTTGATAATATAAAGATTTGGCATCAGCTGACTTCCCTGGGTTGGGGAGATCCCCTGGAGAAAGAACCAGCTACCCACTCTAGTATTCTGGCCTAGAGAATTCCATGGACTATAGTCCATGGGGTCACAGAGTTGGACATGACTGAGTGACTTTCACTTTCACTTCCTAGGACAGTGGCTGCCACTTACTGGGGGCTCATGAAAGTGTGAATGAGCTTCTCTCTCCATCCCCTACTCCTGGGGGGGAAAAAAACCCCAACAACCCTACAATCAGGGAATAGGGGAGAATGACAACTTTCATCACAACTTACTCCTTTGGGCCATAGTGACAGGGGCAATTCCTGCTTGAGAAAGTATGCTCAGGAAATCAAGGTTTGATTTCTGTCACAGCTCAAAGAGCAAGAGCAGAAGGAATTCTCCCTGTGACCCAGCTGATGCCTCCTGAGCCTTTCTTAAAAGAACAGACTGGGCCAAGTCAAATTAAACTTGACACCTGAAACACTCAGTGATATCCTTGCAAACATTTGCAGCATGGCTATCTTGGGCTTCAGTTTTTAAAATTCTGATTTATTTGGCAGAAAGAAAGGCACCTCAGAACATGATGTCCATTAGTTTGGTAATGAGACCAGTCTTGCTTTGGGAGCTGACTCTTGGTCTGGAGCAAACATAAGATATATTAAATGGCTTCAGGTATTTCAAGAATCTCTGCACTTTTCAAGTTGAGCTTTTCCTGTAATTACTGGGCTGTTATTACCTGTCAATCTCTGTTTAGCCTGACACTGGGTATAAGGCACTCTGGTTATTTAATATGATTCACTGAAAAATGTTACACCTTCAAGTTGCTCCTCTCCCTTTTGCTCAATGATATGCCCACCCATTAGCCAAGAAGCCCTCCTCTAGCCACCCAATGCTACTTTCCATGATTTCTGTCCACTGTCTGGCTGAGGATGAAGGAACACTTTGGGCAGGAGTTAGTACTAAACAGTGTTTAAAATACGGCCTTTGGGACTTCTCTGGTGGTCCAGTGGTTAAGAATCCACCTGCTAAAGTAGGGAACATGGGTTCGATTCCTGGTCTGGGAAGATCCCACGTGTTGCAGGGCACTAAGCCTGTGCACCCTAGAGCCTGTGCCCTGCAACAAGAGAAGCCACCACAGTGAGAAGCCCACACACGGCACCTAGAGAGTGGCCCCTGCTCGCTGCAACTGGAGAAATCCTGGCACAGCCATGAAGACCCAGCACAGCACCCCCCCAAATAAATAAATAAACAAAATATGGTCTTTGGAGTCATTGGCTTTGAACCTACTTCTCCCATTCCTTAGGTGGATAACCTGGGGCAAAGTGGCTCAGCTTCTCCAAACCCCAGTTTCTTCAGCCATGATCAGGATATAGTAGAGTCAATCTCAAAGAAGTTTGCCCTTTCAGTTAATGGTGTGCCTTCCACCTTGTTGCTCAAGGTAAAATTCAAGGATCAGTCTCAACACCTCTTTCTCCACCCTGTACAGAGCATCCAACCCTATTGGATCTATCCTAAGATGTCCCAGATACTAGCACTTCTCACTATCTCTGCTCTCACCCTCTTCATCAAAACCACCATCATCTCTCTTTAGCTCCTGCTGCACACTCTTAATTATTTACTATCCTCATTCTTTCCCTCTTCCATGTTCCCATATCCACAAAGCTTCTGGGTGACTTTTAATATGTAATTAACTCTCTAATTAACAGAGAGTTCTGTCCAAGATGATACCAATACCACACTATTTGACTACTATGGCTTTGCAATATAGTTGAAATCAGGGAGTGTGGTGCCTCTACTTTGTTCTGCTTTCTGTTAATTACACTGCCATCTCTCCGTTTCCTATGTCATGAAGTGATTTATATTAGCTATTTCCCCACCCAGGACACTCTTCTCCTGATCCTTGCAAGATGACAATTTTATATTCTTCAAATGTTACCTCAATCTACCCCCTCCTCTGCCAGAGACCTTCCCTGAGCCCTCAGTTTCCATTGCCCTACTTTGCCATCTTCTGTGACTATCTCCATTATCCAGGTTTATTTTTAAACTCATACATCACCACCTAAAGTAATCTGTATTATTGCTTGTGTGTTTACATGTTTATGTCTTTCTCCCTTACTGGAACATAAGCTCCGAGATATGTGGGACTTTGTCTTACTCATACTGTGTCTTCAGCATCAAGAACAATGCTGAGCATAAAAAATAAGTTCAATAAATACTTTTGAATGAGTGACTGAAGGATAAAGCATATAGCACTTACCACAGTGCCTGGTACATCAGGAATATGAAAGAAATGTGCTTAATGTATCTAAGTGTCACCATTCTACCAACTAGTAACCAGTCTAATATTTTCTGGTCTGGGTAAGTAGGTTGATATTTTCTAAAGAGAAGTATTTGAATTCTCCTGCACATGTCATAACCACTTTCAGCATTCAGTTCAGTTCAGTTCAGTCCAGTTCAGTCGCTCAGATGTGTCCGACTCTTTGCGACCCCATGAAACGCAGCATGCCAGACCTCCCTGTCCATCACCAACTCCTGGAGTTCACTCAGACTCACATCCATCGAGTCAGTGATGTCATCCAGCCATCTCACCCTCTGTCATCCCTTCTCCTCCTGCCCCCAATTCCTCCCAGCATCAGAGTCTTTTCCANACAAAGAGTTGGACATGACTGATCACATACACATGAGTCCACTATGGGAGGGTTTGGGAATAAATTAGATTTTCACCTGAGATTCTCTGAAGAGTACATGAGAAGGAAGCCGACTTTCTATAATTTGAGGGTGTTTCTGCTGACCATGTTGTGAAAATGTGACTGTTTTTCCTGTGAAACATCTCTCTAGCTTCCTCAGGAGCAGCTTCCCTGTCAGCTTTCTTCTAACATAGATTCAGTGGTAGCCTTGGAGAGAGTATCTGTTTTAGTTCTTGACTCTGTATTTTTTTTGGGGGGGGGTCACTCTTGGAGGCCCACCCTAGGATCTACTCTAGTAAATTCAGTAATTTATAAGCATCTAAATTTATTTCTGATAAAATGTGTAGAGTAGGTTACTCTCTCTTGCACCACAAATGGTGAAGAGATTCTTGGCAGACAGACTCCAACTGTTGTCTATACTGTGCCACCGCATGTTTGAGAAACATCCATATCTCTTCTTATAATCTATGACTATTATGGATTGAAAGAGATTTAGAGATGATGATGATTACATTATGTATTAGCTCTGAGCAACTAAGACACTTGACCAAAATTATAAAGTAACAATTGCTGTATTTCCCTTTTAGAAGTTATTCCAAATAATAAAAATCATATCTAAAAGTGTCTTATTTTATCATGTATTTCTTGAGAGCAACTATTTATGTTCTCATTTTTGAAATCCAACGAAATGAAGGAGAATAGCTGGTTATAGGTAATGTAAAAGATGGGATATATTTTTGTGCATGTACTGAATTAAAATGTAAGTTACGCTTATATGTACATGATTTTTATATAAGTACAATTTCCTAGACTTTAACCTTAATTACTTGGCATTAAAAAAATTATAGAACATTGAATCAGTTCAGATAAATATTCTGGCTTCTCTCATTTTGAAGGCATTTTGAGATTTAATAACTAAGCCAGCTAAATGCATTTTAAACTTTACTATTACCCTAGAAATTGTGCTAAATAATATTTATTGATGTAAGTACAATAGTTATTAAAATGTCAATCATAGTTATAAAATTATACCCAAAAACATCTGATAAAGCAACCAGATTCATTCTAACTATGCTATGAAAAAGGATGACTGGGAATCAGATCAGTTGTCTGAATTTAAAGCCACAAAGAATGTACCTGAGAAAAGGCTATTTGGGAGATTTTTCAGACAATTTTTTAAATCAAACTAGTTAAAGTAAAGAGTGTTCTAAGGATCAATTTGTAATCAGTCTCTAAAAATAACATACTTCCATTTCCTCCTTCATGGTGTATAAAATGAGAATGAATTATACATTATAAACAATAAAAACATTTGAAAGACAATTGGTGTAAGACTTTATATTTCATAATGGGTGATGAAATTGATGTCAACAATTTAAGAAAAAAATCACTCAAAGTTTGTTTATTTCAGTTAAGATCCACCGATGTTAGAAAAATATATATACTTTTTTATTGGTACTATAATTTTGAAATCTGTTTGGAAAAATGAAGAGAAGTGAGGGAAAGCACTATATTTGTGTTGCAACCCACAGTTCTTAATTTTTGACCTTTCTTTTCACCATAGGAAATATGTTGTGCCTCCTTGAAATCCATGATAAATTCCTCTGATTCCCTGTTATTTAATTATTTTATTTTATTTTATGTTTTTTACTCTAAGAGATATTACAGGAGTGGTTCAAAATATAAATATTTGTACTGACAGTTTTATTGAGTTATAATTCATATACCATAAAGTTCACCTTTTTACAGTATACAATTCAGTGGTTTTTAGTAGATTCACAAAGCTATGCATCAGTCACCACAATCTAATTTCAGAACATTTCATCATCCACCCCCAAAAGCCCTATACCTATTTGCAGTCACTCCCCATTTCTTCCTTTCCCACCACTATTAATCTGCTTTCTGCCTCTATAGATTTGTCTATTATGGACATTTTGTATTAAATGGAATTGTACAATGTGAGGCCTTTTGTATCTGGATTCTTTCACTCAGCACAATGTTTTCAAAGTTCACTCTTGTTGTATATTGAATCAATATTTCATTTCTTTTTATGGCCAAATAACATCCCGTTGTATGAATAACTGGTAACTTATTATTGTTCTGTCCAGTTTATCTTACACTTTTTCTTTCCACCCTTTTTCTGATTCTTATCCCCAATATTATATTTCCAGGCCTTTCTCTCATATTTCACACACTCCATAGATAAATCATCAACATAAGATGCTAAGGACAATCTCTGGTCAGGATTTGATACTTTTGTTTTTCTAGACCAACATCACACTAATTAATTATCACTATGTAAAATGTATTTGATTTTGGTAAGAAACTTCCTTTTTGGTCTACCTTCTCAGAATTGCCTTCTTTATTTATGTTATTATATTCTTTTGTTTAAAGTTTAGACTAAATTATGATTTTTATGCCCCAAATCCTATTGGACTTTTAATTGGAATTTTATTGACTGTATAGACCAGTTTTAGAAAATGATATGTTTCCAGTGTTACACTGCTAGAGTTTCTAATCCATTAACATCATTTACCTCTCCAAGATTTTCTTTTCTTAATTTGACTGAGTTTCTGAAAAGGTACTTTGCATTTCTGTTAGGTTATTTACTGATAATTTATATCTGGGAGGCTATTGTAGATGCAACTTATACCTGCTTTCAGTTTTCTAATTAGATATTCCCTGTGTTAGAGTAGACAGCTCTTTTGCTATGCCTGGACCTCAGTTTCATTTACCATCTTGTGTGCCCAGTCCTGGGCTTAATGAATGCTTGGCTGCTCCGGGCTTAGCTCTGAGACTTTTCAGAAGACTGTTGCACCATCCCTTCCCTCTCGCCCAATGGAGAACTTAAGTTGAACACTTTTGCAGACCTAGGCATATCACAGCCAATGGCTGTCTAGAATGGAATCACACAACCAAAGTTACACTGAATGTGGTTTAATTTAAACTCTTGACTTTTTCCTGTGGTCATGTATGAATGTGAGAGTTGGACTGTGAAGAAGGCTGAGCACCAAAGAATTGATGCTTTTGAACTGTGGTGTTGGAGAAGACTCTTGAGAGTCCCTTGGACTGCAAGGAGATCCAACCAGTCCATTCTGAAGGAGATCAACCCCAGGATTTCTTTGGAAAGAATGATCCTAAAGCTGAAACTCCAGTACTTTGGCCACCTCATGAGAATAGTTGACTCATTGGAAAAGACTGATGCTGGGAGGGATTGGGGGCAGGAGAAGAAGCGGACGACTGAGGATGTGATGGCTGGATGGCATCACAGACTTGATGGACAAGAGTCTGAGTGAACTCCAAGAGTCTGAGTGAACTCCAAGAGATAGTGATGGACAGGGAGGCTTGGCGTGCTGCGATTCATGGGGTTGCAAAGAGTCGGACACGACTGAGCGACTGAACTGAATTGAACTTTTACTTACTGAGAAAAATGGATTTCTGTTATATGCAGGAAAAACTCCCAGTGCTCAAAGCTGCCATAACGAAACACCAAACTTAGTGCATTAAACAACGGAAGTATATCATCCAACAGTTCTGGAGGTCGGAAGTCCCAGAGCAAGATGCAGGCAAGGTTAGCTTTCCTGGGGCCCTTCTCCTTGGCTTGTAGATGGTCACCTTCTCACTGCTGGTTGTGTCTCATTCTGTGTTGTCTGTGTCCTAATCCCTGCTTCTTATAAAGGACAGCAGACGTACTGAATTACTGCCCGCTCTAAAGATCTCCCTTTAACTTCATTACCTCTTCAAAGGTCTTAGTTTCAAACAGAATTACAGTCTGAGGTACTGGGGGTTAAGACTTCAACATGCAAAATTTTCGAGGAAGGAACAGTTTAGTTCATAGCCCCCAGTTTGACCTGGAGTATTTTTAAAATTTTATTTTTACTTATTTCGCTGCACTGGTTCTTAGTTGTGGCACTCAGGATCTTTAGTTGTGGCATGTGGGATCCAGTTCCCTAACCAGGATGGAACCTGGGCCCCCTGCACTGGGAGCATGGAGTCTTAGCCACTGGCCCACCAGGGAAGTCCCTGAACACAAGTACTAATATTTATTCACAGAGAACACAGATGTTGAAGGAAGAGAAACAGAAAGGTTCTGAGATATTATCTCTTCTAAAAGGGCTGATCCATTTTTCGGATGTGAAAACAAGAATGGGAAGGAGATCTAACGACTCAAAACAACCAAATTTTTGTATTATCCTCCAGTGAATGTAATTGGATCTGAATTTTTAAGTTATGATATAAAAGGATCCCCACTTTTCCTTACTGTTTTGCTGGTCCACAATGTGATCATATAGAGATAGAAAAGACAGAAGCCTTGTTCTTCAAGTTTCATATCATCTCATTAACAAATCATGAATTCAGCTCATGTGGCTTGAAAGCCTTGATTCTGTGTGTGTGTGTGTGTGTGTGTGTGTGCGCTCAGTCGTGTCTGACTCTTTGTGACCCATGGACTGTAGCCCTCCAGGCTCCTCTGTCCATGGGATTTCCCAGGCAGGAACACTGGAATGGGTGGTTGCCATTTCCTCCTTCAGGGGATCTTCCCAACTCAGGGACTGAACCTGAGTCTCCTGCACTGGAAGGTGAATTCTTTACCGCTGAGCCACCGGAGAAGCCTTTGATTCTGGTAAGCACCTCTATTTCCCAGGTGCAGGCATTCATTTGAAGAACGCTCTGAGTCTAATACTGTTTTAACCAAATACTGCATTACATTAGCTCCACTGGCCTGCATATTTTCGGGGTACAGGCTTTACGTGAGAAATCAAAACACTTTCTTGGGTCTGGAAAAATAAAATTTCAACCCAAGCTTATGTCAGATGAAGCATGCTGTGTTTATAAATCTCTCGGGAGCTCACTTTTCCTAGGAAAAGTGAAGCTATATTATGAAGTAAGGTTTCTGCTTCAGTGAGGAGCTTGTTATAATCTTAATTTTGTTTTTATGGAACTGATGGCAAGTGAAAGCTTTCACTAGAGTAATTAAAATACCACTCTCCTCTGAAGAAAGAAATGATGCATACTAGGCTTCTAGGAACTGGCCATGGCTCAAATTGCACTTACCTAGATGTGCATTTTGTTGACTGGAAAAAAAATTAAAAACTACAAACAGGGGCGTAGCACAGACTGCTGAATGGCATGACAGTGTCTGTGTATGAAAGAGATTTCTGTTCTTATTAGGAGGCTTGATTACACGGTTCTCAAATTTCCCCTTAAGCCTCCTGAGATGAGTGTGAGGTGCAACCTTGTAAATTGTCAGCACATATAAAGCTAAGATTTAGAGAGTGGTTTCCACTGTGCCTCCTATAAAATGTGTCCCACGAGGAAGATTAGTATCAATCACAGGCTTATTGGAGAGGGAGATGGGAACCAATGATAACCTGGCACTATCAACTAGAGTAATGGTCTAAGAAGAAAAAGCAATCAGAGAGGAGAAAGGAATATCCAGAAAGAAAGACAGAAGTAGAAAATCAGAATGCAATGCATCATATTGATGAACAGGAGCTGTTATGGAGACAAAGCTCAAGTGAACAATGCTGTTCTCAAACAATGGGTATCGCCTGCTGCTTAGCCTAAGGGGAATGCAAGCCCACTTCCATATCACCTCTGGCAACCTGACTCTGGCAGCACCGAAATGTAATAAAATCATCACCACTCAGGAGTCTTACCTGTCTTACTTGAGATTCATTTGCTAATTCCAGAGGCTGCTAAAAGAGAAATTGGCATTCTGGTTTCACAGATAACTTCATCTTAGAAGAGATAAAAGCAACAACCTCTAGACTCAACCAGTTTGGTTTGTTGGATTCTGGTAGACTCATCGAATTGTTATTCCTTGGGATGTGAGTGGATAATGACAGAATGAAGGACATCTCCGACTGCTTTTACAATTCAGTTCAGTCCATTGCTCAGCCGTGCCCAACTCTTTGATTCCCCATGGACTGCAGCACGCCAGGCTTCCCTGTCCTTCACCAACTCCTGGAGCTTGCTCAAACTCATGTCCATCGAGGCAGTGATGCCATCCAAACATCTCATCCTTTGTCGTCTCCCTCTCCTCCTGCCCTCAATCTTTCCCAGCATCAGGGTATTTTCCAATGAGTCAGTTCTTTGCATCAGGTGGCTAAAATATTGGAATTTCAGCTTCAGCATCAGTCCTTCCAATGAATATTCAGTACTGATTTCCCCTAGGATAGACTGGTTGAATCTCCTTGCAATCCAAGGAACTCTCAAGAGTTGCCTCCAACACTACAGTTCAAAAGCATCAATTCTTTGGTGTTCAGCTTTATTTATAGTTCAACTCTCACTTCCATACATGACTACTGGAAAAACCATAGGTTTGACTAGATGGACCTTTGTTGGCAATGTAATATCTCTGCTTTTTAATATGCTGTCTAGGTTGGTCATAGCTTTTCTTCCAAGGAGCAGGTGTCTTTTAATTTCATGGCCACAGTCATCATCTGAGTAATTCTGGAGCCCCCCAAAATAGAGTCTGTCATGGTTTCCATTGTTTCCCCATCTATTTGCCATGAAGTGATGGGACCAGATGCCATGATCTTTGTTTTCTTAATGTTGAGTTTAAAGCCAGCTTTTTTACTGTCCTCTTTAACTTTCATCAAGAGGCTCTTTAGTTCTTCTCTTTCTGCCATCAGGGTGGTGTCATCTGCATATCTGAGGTTATTGATATTTCTCCTGGCAATCTTGATTTCAGTTTGGGCTTCATCCAGCCCAGCATTTCTCATGATGTACTCTGCATATAAGTTAAATAAGCAGGGTGACAATATACAGCCTTGACATACTCCTTTTCCTATTTGGAACCCGTCTGTTGTTCCATGTCCAGTTCTAACTGTTGAGCATAACACAAAAAACCCAATATAGCCAAAAAAGAAACATATTTAAAACAGCAAAGACTCTAGATGTGTATAAGAGACAGTGGTAGGACTATAGTGAGCTTCTGTGGCATCAGTAAAAATCAGATTGCTTTCTAAGCTATGCCTTCTAAAAACTGAGCTTCTACCCTTTCTAAGCTATGTCTACTGTGAGTCCAAAGTAGACATGCCTGTGCCCATACTGACTTTCACCAGCATCTCTTCTGGGCATAAAACTTCCGCTGAGTCTCTTTAAGAGCAGCATGAATGATGCTGATGCTTGTTTTTTGGACCCGAATATAAAACTAAGAAAGAAACCAAAACACAGCCGTCTAGAATGATTCAGACTTCTTTGGAAGAAAACAAACAAAAAGGACTCAGTTTTAGAAATGTTCACTAGATGGTGTTGTGCTAAACTATATTTTTAAAAACATTAAATTGTGATGAAATACGTGTAACATAAAATTTACCACCGTACTCATTTTTCATTTGCACAACTCCATACCTACCTGGTAAACTGTCGACTCTCTTCATGAACTTCCATTTCTGTGCTTTTAAATTCATTTAGTTCTTTCCTTATTGCTGCCTAAGTAGGAAACAATAGATAAACAGAATTTCTAGTCAGAGCACACATTTCCTCAGCATATATAGCATCTATGAAGCAGACATTCTCTTATGAAGTATCTTGAAGAAAGGAATTTCGAGTTCCTACCTCTAAAGATGGGATAAATGTAGTATCAATACTACAGCCAAACAAAAACCAGGACAGATCTCTGCAGGTGTCACTGACCAGGCAGAGAGGAAGGGGGCCTTNATGGCAACCCACTCCAGTGTTCTTGCCTGGAGAATCCCAGGGACGGGAGAGCCTGGTGGGCTGCCAACTATGGGGCTGCATAGAGTCGGACACGACTGAAGTGACTTAGCAGCAGCAGCAGCAGTAGCAGTCCCTGGTGGCTCAGATGGTAATGCGTCTGCCTACAATGTGGGAGACCTGGGTTCAATCCCTGGGTCGGGAGGATCTCCTGGAGAAGGAAATGGCAACCCACGCCAGTATTCTTGCCTGGAAAATCCCATGGATAGAGGAGCCTGGTAGGCTACAGTCCATGGAGTTGCAAAGAGTCGGACACAACTGAGCGTGTCCGACTTTACTTTCACTTTACATTGATCACTGAGGAAGGGTTTCTCATCTCCCCTTGCTATTCTTTGGAACTCTGCACACAAATGGGTATATCTTTCCTTTTTTTCTTTGCCTTTCGCTTCTCTTCTTTTCTCAGCTTTTGTAAGGCCTCCTCAGACAACCATTTTGTCTTTTTGCATTTCTTTTTCTTAGGGATGATCTTGATCATGGCCTCCTATACAGTGTTATGAACCTCTATTCATAGTTCTTCAGGTACTCTATCAGATCTAATCCCTGGGATCTATTTGTCACTTCCATTGTATAACCATAAAGGATTTGACTTAGGTCATATCTGAATGGTCTAGTGGTTTTCCCTACTTTGTCCAATTTCAGTCTGAATTTGGCAATAAGGAGTTCATGATCTGAGCCACAGTCAGCTCCCAGTCTTCTTCTTCTTTTTTTTTTTTTGCTGACTGTATAGAGCTACTCCATCTTTGGCTGCAAATAATATAATTAAATGAATTAAACTTATCAATCACATGGGCCACAGCCTTATCTAACTCAATGAAACTATGAGCCATGCTGTGTAGGGCCACTCAAGATGGATGGGTCATGGTGGAGAGTTATGACAAACTGTGGTCCACTGAAGAAGGGAATGGCAAACCACTTCAGTATTCTTGCCTTGAGAACCCCATGAACAGCGAAAAGGCAAAAAGATATGACACTGAAAGATGAGCTCCCCAGGTCGGTAGGGGCCCAATATGCTACTGGAGTCAATAGTAGAGAAATAACTCCAGAAAGAATGAAGAGATGGAGCCAAAGCATAAACAATACCCAGTTGTGGATGTGACTGGTGATAGAAATAAAGTCCAATGCTGTAAAGAACAATATTGCATATGCACCTGGAATGTTAGGTCCATGAATCAAGGTAAATTGGAAGTGGTCCATCAAGAGATGGCAAGAGTGAACTTGGACATTTTAGGAACCAGTGAACTAAAATTGATTGGAATGGGTGAATTCAACTTAGATGACCATTATATCTACTACTGTGGGCAAGAATCCCTTAGAAGAAATGGAGTAGCCCTCATAGTCAACAGATGAGTATGAAATGCAGTATTTGGATGCAATCTCAAAAACAACAGAATGATCTCTATTCATTTCCAAGGCAAACCATTCAATATCATGGTAATCCAAGTCTATGTCCCAACCAGTAATGCTGAATAAGCTGAAGCTGAATGGTTCTATGAAGACCTGCAAGACCTTCTAGAACTAACACCCCAATAGGATATCCTCCTCATTATAGGGTCTAGAATACAAAAGCAGGAAATCAAGAGATAGATACCTGAAGTAACAGGCAAATTTGGCCTTGGAGTACAAAATGAAGCAGGGTAAAAGTTAACAGATTTTTGCCAAGAGAACACACTGGTCATAGCAAACACCCTCTTCCAACAACACAAGAGAATACTCTACATATGGACATCACCAGATGGCCAACACCGAAATCAGATTGACTGTTTATATATATATATATATATATATTTGGCAGTGTTGGGTCTTAGTTGTGCCATGCAGGATCTTTGATCTTTGTTGCAGCATGAGGGACCTAGTTTCCAGACCTGGGATTGAACCTAGGTCCTCTGCATTGGGAACAGAGAGCTTTAGCTACTGGACCACCAGGGAAGTCCCTTTTTTAAAAAGACTGATCTGAAGTTTTTCATGTTCTGGAATTCTTTGACTCTCCCCTAATCAAGAGGTTTGGTCTAATCCTCCTTGCTCTAACTACGGATTGAGCTTAGTGCTTTGCATGCGTGCTAAGTCACTTCAGACTCTTTGTGACCCTATGAACTGTAACCTGCCAAGCTCCTCTGTCCATGGAATTCTCCAGGCAATAATACTGGAGTGGGTTGCCATGCCCTCTTCCAGGGGATCTTACCAACCCAGGGATCGAACCCACGTCTCTTATGTCTCCTGTATTGGTAGGCAGGTTCTTTACCACAAGCACCACCTGGTAAGCCAAGCTTAGTGACTTACCTGCAGTGAATGGAATGCCCTAGAATGCTGGTAAGGCATCTGTGGGGCTCTGCATCTTGGGATACTTGACCTTGGAACCCAGCAGCCATGCTATGAGGAAGCCCAGGCCACAGGAAGAGGCCATTTGTTGGTGTTCTGGCCAATGGGTCCTACTGAGGTCCCAGCCCAAAGCCATCATCAGCCTCCAGAGATGTCAGGGTGCTTTTAGTGATTCCAGCTCCAGACTGACTGTAATCATATGAATCATAATAAAGATCATGATGGAGATCTGTTCATCTGGATCTAGTCAAACCTCACAACTGAGAGATAATAGTAGTAAATGATTCTTGTGTTTTTACACCAAGTTTATTAGTTTTTATTTTTTTAACTAATGTATTTCTTAGGAGACATGGCATGAACACCAAAGGCCCCTCTCTCCCAAACAATAGAACTATTAACATAATGAGAAGGAAGTGAAAATACTTACGAACTGCCTCATGAGTGCAATACCACAGCCTCGAATACCTCTTAGAACCACATTCTAGGCACTTTAAAAATACCAGTTAAATAGAGAATTCTCTCCAAAGCATACCAGTCATCAGTACATGGACCATAAGGTGACTTCACAGTTTAAAAAAACAGAAACAGGCTCAAAAACATATAATACAAACTTATGACTATCAAAGGGGAAAAGGAGTTAAATTAGGAGCCTGGGATTAAAGGATACACACTACATAATATAAGGTAGATAAACAACAAGGATTTACTGTATAGCACAGGGAGCTATAATCAGTATTTTGTAATAACCTATAATGGAAAATAATCTGAAAAATATAACTGGATCACTTTGCTGTATACTTGAAACTAACACAATATCGTACATCAACTATATTCTATATTTCAATAAGAAAAAAAGTGTCCCCACTCCACTGTTCAGAGCTATTGCTAAAACTTTTGCTCAATGTTATTATCACAATTAAAGTTCTCTTCATCATCAAAATAAACGGACACTTGGCTCAATTCTTTGCATTATTTTGATAGTATAAACACAATCTGAGAGATTTTCATGTAGCATATGGTCTGGATCTTTCTGCTAAACTATTGTGCTGGGGCAATGTGGCCTGGTGTCTGTGGTCTGATTCCAAGACTGTTTAGTTTTCAGGTCAATTTAGAGTCTAAGAAAGACAGGAATGTGCATGAGGCAAATGAAACATGAGACACTCCTCCATTTGTCTATGAACAAAACGGCAATTCTAAATGTGACAAACACATTTTTTTAAGTGTGTGCCAGGGCTGCAGATACCTCCAGGGTGGGTTTTTCTAGCAAAGGGAATTAATCTTCTGAACAGTGTAATTGCAACTTGGCAAGAACTTTCAGCAACCCTTCCACTACTTTATTTTATTATTGTTCAGTCACTAAGTCATATCTGACTCTTTGTGACCCTATGGACCGCAGCACTCCAGGCTTCCCTGTCTTTTACTATCTTCTGTAGTTTGCTCAATTTCATGTCCATTGAGTTGGTGATGACATCCAACCAATCATTCTCTGCCACTCCCTTCTGCTTTTACCTTCAATCTTTCCCAGTATCAGGGTCTTTTCCAATAAGGCAGCTCTTTGCATCACGTGGCCAGAGTATTGGAGCTTCAGCATTAGCATTAGTCCTTCCAATGAATATTCAGGTTTGATTTCCTTTAGGATTGACTGGTTTGATCTCCCTACAGTCAAAGAGGCTCTCAAGAATCTTCTCCAGCACCATAATTTGAAAGGACTTTGTACTTTGGTGCTCAACCTTCTTTTATAGTCCAACTCTCACATTCATATATGACTACCAGAAAAACCATAGCTTTGACTTTATGGGCCTTTGTCTGCAAACTGATGTCTCTGCTTTTAAATGTACTGTCTAGGTTTGTCATAGCTTTCCTTCTGAGGAGCAAGTGTCCTTGAAAGTCATGACTGCAGTCACCATCTGCACTGATTTGGGAGCCCAAGAAAATATAATCTGTCACTGTTTGCACTTTTTCCTCCATTTGCATGAAGTGACAGGACTGGATGCCATGATTTTTGGCATCTAGTTTTTTGAATATTTAGTTTAAGCCAGCTTATTCACCCTCCTCTTTCACCTGCATCAAGAAGCTCTTTAGTTCCTCTTTACTTTTTGCTGTTAAAGTGGCATCATCTGCATGTTTGAGGTTGTTGATATTTCTCCCAGCAATCATGATTCCAGCTTGTGATTCATTCAGCCCAGCATTTTGCATGGTGTACTCTGCATATAAGTTAAGCAAGCAGCCTGACAATATCAGCCTTGTTGTACTCCTTTCCCAATTTTGAACCAGTCCTTTGTTCCATGTCTGGTTCTAACTGTTGCTTTTTTACTGACATACAGTTTTCTCAGGAGACAGGAAATGTGGTCTGGTATTCCCGTCTCTAAGAATTTTCCACAGTTTGTTGTGATCTACACAGTCAAAGGTTTTTGTGTAGTCAATGAAGCAGATGTTTTTCTGGAATTCCCTTGCTTTCTCTATGATCCAACTGCTGCTGCTAAGTCACTTCAGTCTTCTCCAACTCAGTGTGACGCCGTAGACGGCAGTCCATCAGGCTCCTCTGTCCTTGGGATTCTCCAGGCAAGAACACTGGAGTGGGTTGCCATTTCCTTCTCCAATGCATGAAAGTGAAAAGTGAAAAGTGAAATTGAAGTCACTGAGTCATGTCTGAATCAGCAACCCCATGGACTGCAGCCCACCTGGCTCCTCTGCCCATGGGATTTTCCAGGAAAGAGTACTGGAGTTGGGTGCCATTGCCTTCTCTGTATGATCCAACAAATGTTGGCAATATCTATTACCTAGATTACTGTGAACAAAGCACTCATGTGCCACATTTCCATTCAGTCCAGTTCAGTTCAGTCGCTCAGTCATGTCCGACTTTGTGACCCCATGAATTGCAGCACGCTAGGTCTCCCTGTCCATCATCACCATCTTCCGGAGTTCACTCAGATTCACATCCATCAAGTCAGTGATGCCATCCAGCCATCTCATCCTTTGTCGTTCCCTTTTCTCCTGCTCCCAATCCCTCCCAGCATCAGAGTCTTTTCCAGTGAGTCAATTCTTTGCATGAGGTGGCCAATGTATAGGAGTTTCAGCTTCAGCATCATTCCTTCCAATCAACAGCCAGGACTGATCTCCTTTAGGATGGACTGGTTGGATCTCCTTGCAGTCCAAGGGACTCTCAAGACTCTTCTCCAACACCATGGTTCAAAAGCATCAACTCTTTGGCGCTCAGCCTTCTTCACAGTCCAACTCTCACATCCATACATGACCACAGGACAAACCACAGCCTTGACTAGACGGACCTTAGTCGGCAAAGTAATGTCTCTGCTTTTCAATATGCTATCTAGGTTGGTCATAACTTTCCTTCCAAGNCTCAGCCTTCTTCACAGTCCAACTCTCACATCCATACATGACCACAGGAAAAACCATAGCCTTGACTAGACGGACCTTAGTCGGCAAAGTAATGTCTCTGCTTTTGAATATGCTATCTAGGTTGGTCATAACTTTCCTTCCAAGGAGTAAGCATCTTTTAATTTCATGGCTGCAGTCACCATCTGCAGTGATTTTGGAGCCCCAAAAAATAAAGTCTGACACTGGTTCCACTGTTTCCCCATCTATTTCCCATGAAGTGATGAGACTGGATGCCATGATCTTTGTTTTCTGAATGTTGAGCTCTAAGCCAACTTTTTCACTCTCCTCTTTCACTTTCATCAAGAGGCTTTTTAGTTCCTCTTCACTTTCTGCCATAAAGGTGGTGTCATCTGCAGATCTGAGGTTATTGATATTTCTCCCGACAATCTTGATTCCAGCTTGTGTTTCTCCCACTCCTCTAGGCAGCACTATTTACAATAGCTTGGACATGGAAGCAGCTTAGATGTTCACCCACAGATGAATGGATGAAGTTGTGGTACATATACAGAATGGAATATTACTCAGCCATCAAAACACATGTGAGTCAGTTCTATGAGGTAGATGAACCTAGAGCCTTTTTGTTTGTTTGTTTGTTTTTGTTTTGGGCTGTGCTGCGTCTTCATCACTATGCGGGCTTTTCTTCAGTTGAGAGCAGGGGCTACCCTCTAGTTGCAGCGTGCAGGCTTCTCATTGCAGTGGCTTCTCTTGTTGCAGAGCATGGGCTCCAGGACTCGTGGGCTTCAGTAGCTGCAACTCCTGGGCTCTAGAACACAGGCTCAATTGTTGTGGCACACGGCTTCTTTGCTCTGCAGCATGTGAGATCCTCCCGGATCGGGGATCAAACCTGTGTCTCTTATACCGGCAGGCAGACTCTTTACAACTGAGCCACCAGGGGAGCCCCCTACAGGGCTGTTGCCAGCTTGAAATGTTAAGGTACCTTTGTTGAATGAATTAATAGATGATGGATGAAGGCCCGCTGCCCATCTGGCTCCGTGTACGCTTCTCCCACCCCCACCCCCACGCAGCTAACTCTGACTCCCTACTTATCCATCTTCTTCTCCTGAAGGGGTTAAAACAGCAGCACTTCCAAAGCAGAGTAAAGGGAGTCCAGAAGCCCCCCGGCGAGGCCTCAGCGGGATGTGTGGGGTGGCAGGGAGGTGGCACCGCCCGGCAGACTGCTAGGCCAGCCCTCTCTGCTCAGCTCAAGACCTGCTTCCAATTACCCATGAAATCTGAGCTGGAAGAGACCTATTAAAGCCCCATTTAGTTTGATCCCCTTGGGGGCCAGGGATCTTTTCCGGCGACATCCCCCTCCTTATCCGACTGGGACTCCAAGCCCTTTGGATGTTATCTCCTCCTGGGTCAATATTGTGACAACTCCAGCTGTGACCCAGGCCACCCTGGAGCCAGAGCTGATCTGAGCCTGCTGCAGTGCAGGAGGGCCCCAAACCCAGCTCCCTTTCTACCTCAAGGCTTCTAGAGGTAGTGGGCAGTCACAGGAAGCTGCCTACCTCTTGCCAGAACCCAGCCCAGCCTGCACCCTTCATTCCCAGCTGGTCTGCAAGTGGCCGGATGGCTCCTGGCCCACCTGGTCAATCCCAAGGGGAGTTCTTACTGGTAGGGACCATCTTTCATATATTCCCAGTCACGCCTGATATAAAGTCGCATGTTTCATAACCCCCATTACATAATAAATAATAAATAATGATGATTAATTACCTCCTCCCCAAGTCCCTGAGCTTGCCTGGGTCAGACCTCCCAGGGATGTCACAGGAACTCCAGGAGGAGGGACAGGGAGCCCAGGGCGTAGGGGATACCCACCCTCCATCCACACCCTCCCCAAAACTTCTCCATGTCCTCTCCCACAGCCAGTCCAGCAGGAGCAAGAGGAAGCCACCAGCAAACACATGGCAGGGGCCCCAGAGCCTCTCAGAAGAGGGGACCCAGCTCGGAGGTGGGGACCCAGGGCACAGTCTCCTGTTCAGTCGGCTCTGGTTCCCTGGTGGGGTGCCCTGTGCCCACCGAGGCCTGCCCTTTCCTCCTCAGGCGCCCTGCCCTCCCGAGACACCACTCCAAGTCTTGGCCTCTAAGTACTGTTCCTGTGGCTGGGAGGCACGGGGCTGCACTCCAGGGACCTGGCGGGACTGGGCTGGCCCTTTGCGGGTGGTCTGCTGGCAGATTCTGTGGCTTCTTTCCCGAATTCTGCAGCAGCAGGGAGGGAGCGAGGAAGCCACTTGGGGGCAAGGCTGAGGCAGCCCCTAGGAGGTGAGGGGAGGGCGGCAGGAAGTGGAGGATAAGAAAGTTTTTGGCGGGAGGGGTAGAGGGAGGCATCTTGGGGGCAGTGAACGAAGCCAGCCGGGCTGATCCTCTCCCCAGTCTCCCCCAGTGGGCCCAGTGAGGGCTGCAGAGGACTCCTGGCCAGTCTCCTGCCTCTGACCCCCTCCGCCATGTTGTGAAGGGATGTGTATGCTGTCTGGGGGATCTTCGCCGATGTGGATTTTAAGGCCTTGGTCAGTGAGGGACGCTCCTTCCTTTTGTCTCGCCTAAGCTTCGTTGCTGCTCTGTAAACTTGTAGCTCCTCATCCCCCCTAAAGTGGGTTCACACAAACGGACCCTCCCTCAGCACTAACTTGTTGCTTTGTTCCTCTGAAGTTCACTTCCCAGAGGAAAGAGGACCACAGAGCCCTGGCATTCCCTGGGTACTCTGGCCCTGTCTCTGTCCCCCCACCTCCAGTAGCCAATATATGCAACGCAGGGAGGGTTCCTGTTGCATAGGAACAAGCACAGAGCCATTACCTCTGTCTCTGACAAATCATGTTATTTATATATTTATATTCGGCTGTGCTGGGTCTTCACTGCTGTACAGGCTACTCTCCAGTTGCAGCACGCGGGCTTCTCGTTGTGGTGGTTTCACTTGTTGGGGAGTACGGGCTCGAGGACACGCAGCCTCCGGTAGCGGTGGCGTGTGGACTCAGTAGGTGTGGTTCCCGGGCTCTGCAGCACAGGCTCAATAGCTGTGGGGTACGGGCTCAGTTACTCCACGACACGTGGGATCCTTCTGAATCAGGGATCAAACCCGTGTCTCCCGCTTTGGCAGGCGGATTCTTTACTCCTGAACCTCCGGGGAAGCCTGAGCCATTGCCTTTTTGCTGGACCCTTCCTGAGCCCTCCTAGGCCTGGTCACTGGCTATATGGGGCACAAGGGGTCCCGAGGGCTGGGGGCCAGGGGCCAGGTCACCATGGGACCAGACCCCTGCCGCTCACAGGTGCTCGTCAACCGCACAGGAATGCTTCATTTATCTCTGTCAAAAGTCAGGATGCAGTGTGCAGCCCCTCCTCACACCCCTGGAGGTTGGGCGTGGGTGGTGTGTGGAAAGCAGATTGTTTGGGCCTTGGCCTTGCCCAGTACCGTGGGCAGGGCAGAAGGAAGTACACCAGGATATGGACACCGGCATGCACAAATTCTCCAGCAGAATTCTCCAGAATTCTCCAGCACATGCCTTCTCTACACACACCCCCAAAACGCCTGCTCTGGTCCACGAGCACAGGATCACCTGCACAGGCTCACGTACACACACGTGCACACACCCACTTTCACACAAGCAGAGGCACACTCATTTCCACACATTTCCAAACCCACACATAGCTCCATGTGCTCATGCTGCCTTATATCTTCCCACGAAGGTACAAATATTCATCTCCATACAATGATACGCTTCATGTGGAATCACACGGAACATTAAGGGAAGGTTTTCAGCTGCTGCTTGATTTAAAATATGGAATATACCATGGAAGTTATTCCAAAGCCATTAACTCTAGAGAGCATGGGAAGAGGAACCCTGGGTCCACAAGGGAAGGTTTCTCCCATGCCCTTTTGGGAGCCATCAGTCTCCCAGGGCACGAGGAGACCCCAGGCCTTGCAGAGTGGGTAGAATTTCAATAATTAGGGGTGGTGACGTGTTCCAGGAAGAGGGTCTGGTCGGAGTAGGGGAGCAGAGAAGGAAGAGTTTTAGGCCAAGGCTTGGGGATGGCTTGATTGGTGTGGAGGGTTCTCTGGCACAGCCTAGGGATGGTGCAGCAGCTAGAAAGTGTAAAAGGTCTTTTGTGACGGAGAGCCATGGCAAATGTTTGAGCTGGGGAGTGTAAAGATAAGAATGGCTCCTTAGCAAGCTTCATTCACTCTATGCCTTGTGAGACGAGAGCCCAGAGCGGGGAAATGAGCGATCCTNTAGTCCCTTAAATTTATTTCTCACTTCCACTGTATAAACACAAGGGATTTGATTTAGGTCACACCTGATAAAGTCAGGCTAATTACAAAGGTGGCAGAAGTTCCTCCAGGCCAGGCTTAAGAATTACCATGGAGAAGGAAGATGGTGTTTTGGACAGTGTAGGGAGATTTCTGATGGGTTACTAAGACCTGCTTTCAGCTCTCTAACTTCCCTTGGCTGTGAAGATGCAGAGGCTGTGAAGATGCAGGCTCCCTTGGTGAGCTTTTGGTGGGGATTGAACGTCTTGTGTGGTAAGAACACAGAAGCAAAAGCAAAGCTGGCTGGGCTGGACCTCATGGGTACAACACTACAGCCTCAAATGCCTCTTAGAACCACATTCTAGGCACTCTAAAAATATAAATCAAACACTAGAATTCTCTCCAAAGCCTACACACCTGTCATCATTACATGGATCATAAGGAGACTTCACAGTTTAAAAAATAGAAACAGACTCAAAGATATATAAGACAAACTTATCAAAGGCATAATAAGGTTAAATTAGGAGTTTGGGATGTGATGAGGACACAGCAGCAAAACAAATCTGCTGGGCTCATCTGCATTGCACTGGATGGCTTTCTCCTGCCCCAGGGTGCCTGTGCTCCAAGGCACTTCGTGGTGACAGTGAAGCTGGCTGCCCCTTCTGCCCCACTCAGCAGGCAGGCGAGGACTCATCCTTGCTCCTGTTCATGTGTTCCTCCTTCCCCAGTTTCGTACCACTGGGCCATGGGGAACATCTAGTACATCTGCCCCTAATGAATTAAATTGGGGGAAGATCTAGCTATATTTCCTCCCTCTCCATCATCCAGAGGATGTGATTTTTTTTTGCAATGGGACAGTATAAGCAGAGATGGCATTTTTCCTTCCCAGAAGCTCAAAGGAATTTCTATTGTTTCACATCTTCCTGGGGGCTTTAAAGAATCGAAGTGTCCAGTCAGCATGGCCAAAGGGCTGCCTGGATGTCTCATAAGTCCTTTTGCAGCCCCTTGTCTTGGCTCCCTGAGGGAAAAGCCATTTTCATTTGTTATGTGATTTCTTGATTTCCTGTTTGCCTGCTTCATGGGATGGTTTGCTGCCTCTTTTATTCTGGCAGTTCAATGAGAAAGAAGACAGTTGACTGTAATAATGGACTAACTATAATAATCATGCTATTTATTGAATACTCACTTGATATGGATTATCTAGCTCACTTAATCTTCAAAACTTGTAACAGGTACTTCAGCTCTTCTCAATTACAGATTAGAAAACTGGGGCTTTCAAGAGGTTAAATTACTTTTCAAAGGATGGCCAAGGAGTGACAAATGCCAGATTTGGACTGAGGCCCGATTCCTAGAGCCCAAAAGATAGGACACAATCCTTGGCCTCTCAGGTGTGATTAAGATCAAGTCTTTTGGAGCCAGAATCCTGGTTGATCCAGCTTCTCCTTGTTGTGTGTTTTGCGCACGTACGTGGCTTTTCCTTTCCAGCCTCCATTTCCCATCTGCAAACCCATGCACAGCAGCAGCTCCCTAGAGATTGACCACTTGGCGTTGTTGTGAAGAAAATGAACAACATGCCTGGCATGGTGCCTGGTGTGTGACAAGCGCTTGGTAGATGACTGATGCTCTGAAGAAGATTCTGATTCCTAACCATTGTTGGAAGTCTTCACTGTTGATTAGAGATGTAATTATGATCTACAAAGGGATTGGACCTGGCTGGAGAGAATAGATGAAATCCTGATGGCGAGAGGGTGAGGGTGCACCCAATTTTTCCAAAGCTTGGCTCTTTCTAGAACCCTCATCCTTCCCTTCTTTGTATATTCCCTGTGCCTTGTTAGAATGTTCTTATTCTTATTCATTAATACATCCTAGAAGAGAGCCCTGTAATTCAGAATCAAAAACCGCTTGATGCTGAGGGGGCATCCCTCTTGAGGTGCTGCATGGATTTCACCAGGGCTGAGGGTTATGCTTAGAGGTGAGAGCAGATATCATCAGAATCAAATCTTTGGTTCTCCAGATGAAGAAACTACCTAAGCCTTTGACCGTGGACACATCAAGACTCAGAAATCTCATCTCATGCCCAGGGTTCTTTCTACTCCCCGACTAACTTCTCCTTACACAAGGTCTCTGTAATATTGCTTCCATATTTAGAAGAAGCCTCACTTTCCATATTTAATACCAAATCTCTTTCCTTAATTATTAAGATTTACAAAATCCCAAGTATGGACTTGAAATAATATGCAGTAAACTATGACTCTTCCTTCCACAAAATAAGGATACAAACCAGGGTTACAACATTGTAGGTTAGAAGTTTTCCAGTTTAAAAATAGAGAAGAGAAATGCAAACACTGGAATTTTAGCTTCCCTTGAAAACGTAGAGGATATGGGTCACTGGGTATCCCTATTCCCTTGTGATCCCAGACACGCAGAGCTGAGATGGGCAGCAGCCCTCCATATAGAGAATGGCATCTGCCTCGTGCCCTTGGCACTCACCAGGCCAGCCTTGCATGGTTATCCTTCCTTCCTGGCTCCTGGAGACATCTGTATGTGCACCACTTAAAACCATACCAATTGGATAGCTGTCAGCTCTGTTCTCCAATTAAGGGAGAATAAAACTCTGTCATTTTAATATCTGTGGAAACATTCTCTGCTCTACTTCATTGACATTCTGATGTTGAAGGAAATAGAAATTGACGTCATGAACTTAAGGAAAGGCAAGTCTCTTAAGGAAAGGCAAGGCTCTCACAGTCTGGTGCCCCAGTGTTTACTGCTGGGGAAGGAGCCTAGAGGGACTGGTCTTCACTTTCTTTTTGTCTTTTCCTGGTTATAGAATCTGTAACACACAGCTTGGACTAAGTGTGCTCCCTTCATGCTCACCAACTCTGAAATATTACAAGAAGGCTCAGTCTCTCTATTTTTTGAATGCTGGTACCCAGACTTGTAGCATGTAATAATGTCCCAGGCATGCCATTGCTAACTCTTTCCTATTGAATCGTTCATGTCAGTCAGAAATAAGAGGTCTTAACCACAAAGCTTACCACATTGTATTTGAAACAATTACTTCTATTACTTTCACTCAATTAAAAAGGAGGCATTTAAGAAGTTGTTGAAGATCTTAATTTCAGTGCAATACCCGCGCTCCCCGCTCCCCCCCATTCCGCCTTTTGTGAATGTAGGACAGTTTAAAGGCTTGAGAATGGTCTTATTTTCTTCGATGTGAAACATCCTGGAAAAATATAATTTGAAAGAGAGTGCATCCTAGTAAGTTTTTTAAGTAAAAACACCGACATACAAAGAGACCAAAGGCAGTGTGTTTAAATACTGCTACGGGCTTCCCTCCTACCTCAGTCGGTAAAGAATCTGCCTGCAGTGCAGGAGACGTGGGTTAGATCCCTGGGTTCGATTCCTGGGTCAGGAAGATCTCCTGGAGAAGGAAATGGCAATCCACTCCAGTATCCTTGCCTGGAAAATCCCATGGACAGAGGAGCCTGGCGGGCCACAGTCCACGGGGTCGCAAAGAGTCGGATACGACTTAGCAACTAAACCACCACCGCCATGAAAGCAGCTGAGACAGAAAAGTGAAAGTGAAGTCGCTCAGTCGTGTCCGACTCTTTGTGATCCAGTGGACTGTAGCCTACCAGGCTCCTCCCTCCATGGGATTTTCCAGGCAAGAATACGAGTGGTTGCCATTTCCTTCTCCAGGGGATCTTCCCAACCCAGGGATCGAACCCGAGTCTCCTGAATTGCAGGCAGATGCTTTAACCTCTGAGCCACCAGGGAAGCCCTGGAATAGGAGGCGTGGCCCCAAATCACAGCTCCTTTTGAGACTAGCAGCAAGTGACCTTGATCAAATCAGCCTTCAGAGTCACCTTCACCACCTTCACTATTTTTTTTTTTTTTTTTGAGAAAAAAAATCTTTGCATGAGCTATCACTATTGTGTACTTAGAGGTAGAAGCATTTTTTCTGCTGAAGCCACTCTGAGAAGTGCTTGACCAAAAGTTAATCTTCCTTCCTCCAGGAAAAAGCAGGAGGGAGAAGGAGAAAAGGGAGGGAGATGGGGAGAGGAAGGTAAGGGGGAAGATACTGCTGGGATCTGGGGTCTGGCTCCACTTAAAGGCTTATGAGCTCCTCCATAATAGACCTGGGAGGTCTCTCCCCTTTTCTGTCTTATTTTCTAAGCTCCAACCATCTGCCTGTGAAGCCTCGTCTTGCCTCTGGGGCTTTACATATGCTGTTTCTTCCGTGTGGCAAGTCTTGTAAACCTGACTCACTCTCGCTTGTCCCTGAGGCCTTAGTCATTTCCTCAGGAAAGACTTTGCTGGACCATCACCAAGACTGAAGAAGGCACCCTTCCTCTGTACTCCCTAAGCACCCATGCTCCATCCAACCACTTAGAAATCTACTGACTCAGAAAATATGGTTTAGGGGAAAAAAGTATCTTGCCCTGGAGCTCTGGATTAATTCCAGCCTTGTCATTAAGTTATTTACCTCAGGACACTGGGAGGTCACTCAAGTTTCTAAAGCTTCCTTTCCTACCTTGCAAAATACAGATTAAAAAAACTCTACCCTTTCTGACTCATAAATCATTGTGAGGGAAATGTGGTAATTTTAACACAGAGATGTGTGTCTCAGAAAATTCCATCCTGGATACTTCCTTGTGGCTGATGTCCAGGTCCCAGAGGACTTCTCTTATAAGGAGTCAACAGTTTCCTAGAATGCATGGAGGGAGGTCAGCTAGTCTGGGGGCACAGGGATGGAGTGATACAGTGAGACTGTGTCCTGCTCTTTCCACCAGTTGGGCTAGCAGTGGGCTTGAGCAGCTCTCAGCCAACTCAGTCAAGAACACGCCCCATTTTATGACATCTTCTGAGAAGGCAATGGTTAAAGTCACCAAATTCATTACTTGGGTCATTCCAAACCTTTTTCTGGGGAGAAAAATCTGCCTCCCTATATCCTTTATTCATGACTTTGAGAAAAGCTACACGAAATTTGCTATTGCTTTCTGCTAATTGCCTGTAAATCACCTATGGGTGAAGTTGCACATGCCTATCTAGAGGCATGAAGTGAAAGGGCCCCACACTCTCAAAAGCCCTGATGGGGAATCCTGTCATTTGGCTGATGGAATGGTAATAGATGTAGAAGCAAGCATGCATAATGGATCATGGGATTTAAAATCCACCTTCCAAATCCAAGCTGCCTGACAAGGTTAGGGTATTATATGGCTGCAGTTGCATCATTTATGAAAGAGAAACTATTCTCCCCTCTCCTCGCATCTCAGAAAGTGGTAAACATTTTATACTGGTTCCCTCTGTAAAATACCTCCTTTTATCAATCATCCTGGAGTCTAAGAAAGTGGAAGGGATATGGAAATCCAGACCCAAGAATGATGGGCAATGATCCTTTACTTGACAGTTGATGGGAAATGAAGTGTGATCAATTTCAGCCCCCTGTACATCATTTCCCATTGATTGACCTGCCAAATCGTTGATTGAATAATTAGTTAAAAGTTCAGTTTGAGTAGCCATTTTACATGGCTCTCTCCAAGACGGATCCTATTGGCACTCTAGAAAGGCCAGCCTGCTGCCACAAGCTAAGACATTAGTTATGTATCCTTTTGTTCAAGGCAGTGAGCCATCACATGGATGTAAATAATCGTGATAGTCTCTAGGGTATGAGTGGCAGCTGGGAGTGAACGCCAGGCACTTAGAGAAATATCACGGACTGAAGGATGGCTTCTCAGAGAGGAAGGAGCTGTATCCAAGTGCAAATGGAAACCCAGAAGAAAACAAGTCCCTACTTATCTCTGCTTAAAAAAGGATGCTTCTCAGTGGTTGATTAAAAGCAAGCGGGTACCATTTGGTGAGAAAATTGCTGGTAAAGGCAATTATATAAAAACAAATAACAAGAACCCCCCACCTCGCACTGCAAAAGTACATACTTCCTTGCCTAGAGGATAGTGACTGTTCAAGAAATATTAGCTCCTTTTTTCCTTGGAAACTCTAATTACACAAAAGGGGCTGAACGGCTTTAATATATCTATATCTATGTTCATTTTTAAAAATGAAGTATAGTTGATTTACAATATTGTGTTAGTTTCTGTTGTACAGCAGAATCTCTCTCCCTATGTGTGTATGTATATATACATATACATATATATATATATTTCCTTGTGCTATACAATAGTTTGTTGTTCACCTGTTGTATATAAAATAGTTTGAATCTGCTAATCCCAAATCCCTCATTTATCCCTCCCCCATTCTTTTCCCCTTTGGTAATCAAAAATTTGTTTTCCATGTCTGTGAGTCTGTTTCTATTTTGTAAATAAGTTCACTTTTGTCATATTTTAGACCCCACATATCAGTGATATCAAATGGTTTTTATATTTCTTTTTTTCACTTACTTCACTTAATAGGATAATCTCTAGATCCATCCATGTTGCTGCAAGTGGCGTTAGTTCATTTTTTATAGCCAAATACTATTCCTTTGTGTGTATCTCTCTCTCTACCTACCTACCTACCTATCTATCTATCATCAACTTATCTATCCATCCACCACATCTTCTTTATACATTCATCTGTTGATGGACATTTAAGTTGTTTCCATGTCTTGGCTATTATAAATAGTGCTACTATGAACTCTGTGGGCTTCCCTGGTGCCTCAGATGGTAAAGCATCTCCTTGCAATGAAAGAGACCTGGGTTCAATCCCTGGATCAAGAAGATCCCCTGGAGAAGGGAATGGCTACCCACTCCAGTATTTTTGCCTGGAGAATTCCATGGACAGGGGATCCTGGTAGGCAAAAGTTCATGGGGTTGCAGAGAGTTAGACATGACTGAGAGAATGTTTCAGTTCAGTTTCATGAACACTGTGGGTGCATGCATCTTTTCAGATTAGAGTTTTCTCTAGATATATGCCCAGGAGTGGGATTGCTGGATCATATGGCAACTCTATTTTCAGTTTTTTGAGGAACTTCCATATTATTTTCCATAGTGGCTGCACCAATTTACTTTCCCACCAACAGTGTAGTAGAGTTCTCTTTTCCTCATACCTTTACAGCATTTGTTATTTTTAGAATATTTTTAATTACTTTTTAATGACAGCCATTCTGACTGGACTGAGGTAGTATCTCATTGTAGTTTTGGTTTGCATTTCTCTAATACTAGCAATGCTGAGCATGTTTTCATGTCCCTTTTGGTCATCTCTATGTATTCTTTGGAGAAATATGTATTTAGGTGTCCTACTGCAGATGGTGATTGCAGCCATGAAATTAAAAGATGCTTACTCCTTGGAAGGAAAGTTATGACCAACCTAGACAGCATATTAAAAAGCAGAGACATTATTTTGCCAACAAAGGTCTGTCTAGTCAAGGCTATGGTTTTTCCAGGAGTCATGTATGGATCTGAGGTTGGACTGTGAAGAAAGCTGAGTGCCGAAGAATTGATGCTTTTGAACTGTGGTGTTGGAGAAGACTCTTGAGAGTCCCTTGGACTGCAAGAAGATCCAACCAGTCCATTCTAAAGGAGATTAGTTCTGGGTGTTCATTGGAAGGACTGATGCTAAAGCTGGAACTCCAGTACTTTGGCCACCTGATGCGAAGAGTTGACTCATTGGAAAAGACTCTGATGCTGGGAGGGATTGGGGGCAGGAGGAGAAGGGGATGACAGAGAATGAGATGGCTGGATGGCATCACCGACTCAATGGACGTGAGTTTGAGTAAACTCCTGGAGTTGGTGATGGACAGGGAGGCCTGGCATGCTGCGATTCATGGGGTCACAGAGTCGGACACGACTGAGTGGCTGAACTGAACTGAACTGAACCCATATTTCAGTTGGTTTGTTTGCTTTCTTGTTGTTGAGTTGGCTGAACTGCTTGTATATTTTGGAAATCAAGCCCTTGTCAGTCATATCACTTGGAAATATTTTCTCCCAGTCCATAGGTTGTCTTGGTTTTGCTGATGGTTTTCTTTGCTGTGCATGCAAAAGCTTATAAATTTGATTAGGTCCTATTTGTTTATTTGTGCTTTTATTTACATTGCTTTGGGAGACTGAAGCAATGAAGAGTTCATTGGTAGTTCAATGAGTTCAATAAGAAAACATTGGTATGATTTATGTCAGAAAACATTCTGCTTCTGTTATTTTCTAGGAGTTTTATGGTGTCATGTCCTATATTTAAGTCTTTTAGCCAATTTGAGTTTGTTTTTTGTGTGGTGTGAGGGTGTGTTTTATTTTCAGTGATTTACATGTGGCTGTCCAGTTTTATCAACACCATTTGTTGAAGAGATTTTTTTTTTTTTTACCATTTTATACTCTTGCCACCTTTATCAAAGATTAAATTGACTGTAGGTGTGTGGATTTATTTCTGGACTTTTAATTCTGTTCCATTGATCCAGATGTCTCTTTCTGTGCCAGTACCACACTGTTTTGATTACTGTAACTTTCTAAGTACTGTCTGAAGTCTGGGAGGGCTTTGTTCTTTTCCTTTGCAATTGCTTTGGCAGTTCTGGGTCTCCTATGGTTCTATATAATTTTAGGATTATTTGTTCTGGTACTTTCAAAAATGTCCTGGGTAATTTATAGAGATTACATTAAATTTGTAGATCTGAATGGCTTTAATATATTCATTGTCCAGGTGCTTTAGTATAAAGTTAGACAGACAATCCCAGAGGAGGATCTAGAAATTGAACCTTACTACCTATTGAGACACAGACTATGAGTTGGGGTTCTTGAAGGTCTATAACTGGGTTTGAAACCTCCATCAAAGAGTACATAGGAAGTGGGTGACCAGTTGCCTAGTTCTGATTGTTCACAGTGCACCTACATGGTTGAGGCATGTACATGCTGCTCCCTCCACCCAAGATGCCCTACACAGCAGCCTGGACCACTACAAATCTGTTAGACACAAAGAGAAACTTCCTTAGAGAAACTTCCTTAAAGTACTGTCTTGGAATTGACTTCTCCACTCCTAAGAGGTTTTAAGGGCCTCAGACATACCATAAGCAACTCTCACACATATCTATAGAACCACTTCATGAAGCTGGTGTTGATTTTCTTATCTGTCTCCACCACTCACCTGTGAGAGATGTAGGGATGGGGATGATTTTTTTTATTTCTATAACACCTTCCACCTTATCCCTTTCTGTGTCCCCTAGAGTATAGCTGGTTCATCAAAAACACTTGATAAGTGTTCATGAGTGAATAAATAATATTAAGATGAATTATAAAACTCTCCTAATTTACCCATAATATTCTGGAACTTTAGCTAAAAGCATCTAGGCCACTGTATTATAAAAGCCTTTCTACTGGTTCACGATGAAGAAGGGCTCACCTACTGGCAGGAGGTCTATTCAATTCCATTAGGGCCTGGCCTTCTAGCCTTCCTCTTAATACAGAAAGCTTTGCATAACACACAAAAACCTATCAAGACTTTGCATCAGAAATTTAAATACTTTTTTCACATTTTGTATCCCTTTTCTACTGTTCTTGGTTTTAACTCCCATTCAGAAGCAAGACTTTCCCCCCGTCCATGCTGAGTGAAGCCCAAGAGCTGCTTCTTATGGACGCTTTTCCTTTCTCATTTCTAGAGTACTGGGGTTCCCATTCCTTCCAGACTCATCTTGACAGCTGGTCACTGGGGTTCTTCAAAGTCTCTGTTTCTATAGGTTTGGACATTAATCAACTAAGTGTGGTCTGGGCCACAGATAGATGATCTAAGTCCTAAACATGACTTCTGCAGCAGTCATTCATTCCTTTCTCAATGACTCTTATACGTCTCTCTACTTCCTTGGGATGCAACTCTCCACTCAATCTCCAAAAACTTCAGGCTTCTTTGAACAGTGCAGTTGGTAGTTAAAAGTCTCAGGTGCCAGACCCATCAGATCTTGGCTAGAATCCAGCCTTACTGCTTGCCAGCTATGGATCTTCAGACAAGTTACTTAGCTTCTTTGTGCCTGTCTTTTCTCATCTGTAAAATGGTGATAATGTATATAAAGCATTGGGAACAATATCTTGTATATAACAAGCTGTCTTTATATACACAGTTAATATGTTATCATCATCCCTGTATTATATAATAAAAATACAATCTAAAGATATTGTACACAAAATAATTGTATTATATACAACATACACAAAATACAAAAATAAAATTCTTAAAATATACATAAAATGAAAGTAAATATTATTATTACATAAATAAAAACAAAACAGGTTTAACTAGTCTGAGATACAGTTGTATAAACTACAAGTGAGGGAGTGCTCTCAGGGACAATATCATGCTTTGGAATATTTGGGATGTTTTTTAAAAAGATAAAAATAACCAGGCTACAGAACTACATACCCAGAGAATATCTCTAATGGTTTTTCTGTCCTTCTGACAGTGAAACTGCGTTATTCCAGGAGTTAACACAGTGTAGCCTCCACTGCTAACACTTGTGTGCCCCTAAGTCCTGACTTGTGTTTGAATGTGTGGGTGAACTTGTACAGCCCAGAGATACCAAGACATACATCAGTAAAATAGAAATGTTTCTGTTTCTCAATTCTGTGTATGGGTCAAGTTTTCCCACTGTTAAAGCTTCATTGCTCTCATCATTGTTGTCCTATTGAGTGCCACCCATAAGTTTCTTTAAAACATTTTTTTTATTTTACATTATAGTTGATTTACAATGTGGTCTAATAAGTTACTGCTCCAGTCATGACTGACCTTGGAAATAAGCTGGCACGTATTCCCTTCAAGGAGTCACCTACCAGCCTGAGAGTTCTGGGGCGTTCTGTCCTCAGCTTTAAAGAGTCCAACAACAGTAGCCTCAGACTTCAAGGACAATGATCAGAGGTTCTTATCTGAAGTGAAACATCAGGGGATAAAGAAATATCTGCCTCTGGAGGGACATGTAGATTTCTTTGGGAAGATAGTGACAGCTCAATATTCCTTTCAAACATTATTTTTAGGAGAGCTGATGAATTGAATCAATCTGTCCCCAAGTTGCAGTTGCTTTTAGGAATAGTCTAAGAATGTCCATTTCAAAACTAGTGAGAGCATGATCTCTGACATATGTAAGGAGAGGAGTGGCCAGGTGTTCAGTCCTGATGCCTAGGTGTTCTGGAGCCACAGGTTCAAGTGACTGTCACACACTGAGAACCCAGATTTCTAGGGTGGAGACCATGGGCTACCCATTTAGATGGATGGTGTTTCAGGCTGAGGGAGAGTGCTCCAAGGAAGGAGGGAGATACGGTCCAGAGCAGAGCTGCCAAGGAACACTTGCTGGAAGTAACTCCAGTGGTTTAAATTGCATCTGGCAAGGTTACTATCTTACACCATAGACCATCCCTCCAAACACTGAATAAATACTTATCAGCGCCAACTGTGCATCAGGCCTCATGCTTGTACCTGGAGAAGTCAGATTCAATGATGCTCTGTGTCTTTAACTCTGTCACTTCGTGGCTGGTCACTGGGACTCTGCTTCAAGGATTCTCAAAGCAAACTTTTTAATGTTCTCAGTGTGGCTGTTGACACCAGGCTGACAAGTCCTTCAATTTCATTTTTCTAGCTCCAATCAATGAATTGGAAAGAATAGCAAATGGAAACAAGGTCACTCTATTAAAATTTTTTTAGTATTTTCCATAAAAAGAATAAATTGGCAATTTGTCCCAAGAAAATACTCTAAGATTAGTAAGAAACTTGAAGACACCTCAGTTTTCACAGTGATAGAACTATGATTTCCTGAGGGGGGAAAAAGATCACCTATAACAAAGTAAGAAGTGAGACAAAAAGTGAGGAGAAAAATACAGCGTCAAAGTGAAATAAATCCAGGCAGACAGATCAGCTTCCTGTCACATGGGGGAGGACAGGAAGGTGATATTTTTCCACAGTGCATCACAGCTAATGTTGCTTGTATAACCTGGCTGAGGTTTGCATATCACCCTCATTTGTTTCCCATTTGGATCCTGCACCTACTCCTAATTTCTTTGTCTCTCTGCTCTAACTGGCACCAAATCCTTGCAATCCTCCAGCAGCTACCTAGAGGTAAAGTCTGACCCCTTTCTGGTGTCTCAGGTTTATGGGGAAATTGGATTGTTTCAGAAAATGCAGGTTGCATGATTCTGGTATCCAGATCCCCTCTCTCTTCTTACCTCATAAAAACTCCTGTTTCCATCCATCAAAGTCAACTCTCAACCCAAACTCCCACTGGGTGCAGCTGCTACTTTCAGCTAAGTCCAAACTGGAAAACACCAGATTGAATACATTTACATTTTGATAGGTTCTTCCAGAAAGTCTGGTGGAAAACTACCCAGGAGATGTCTGGGGGTTTGTCTTTCTAAAAACCCTACTGTTTGAAGTACTGGTTTTGTTGTTGTTGGAGAAAGACTAATTTGGGAAAACTCCAAGTTACAGAAAAATTGCTCCAATCATAGGTAATAGCCCAGATAGGAATACCTGACTGGCTATGAATAAACAGCAAAGTTAGTTTCATAAATGTCTTTATCTCAACCTGAAGTGGTGCTCGGATGGTTCACAAAGTCCATTCCCTGCAGCTTAATTTCTGACCCTGAGAGCCAAGCCTAAGTCACTTCTTTGCAGTGATGAAATTGTACATTGTAACAGCATTTATTACAAAAACAGTTTTAGCTAATTATTTTTAGTCAAGTGCCTACTACAGGTACTATGCTAAGAGAGCTACATGAACTCTCTTAATTATTCCAAGTTTCATGAAATTGTTAAGAGTGTTATTATCCCATTTTGTGGACAGATAAATTGAGACTCAGGTTAATCATTTGCTTAAGTTTAATACTAATTAAGACACATCTGTCTGACTCTAAAGTGCAGGCTTTGAACCCTCCCACATGCAATCTTCTCATAGCTCCCCACTTCTATGTCTGATTATACCAAACACAAAGCTCAGCTGCTTAGTCAAAGTAAGCTCTTGTGCCTGCAGTGGGTTTCTATTTTGGCCAAGTTCTTGGAGTGTCCCAGCTCCTCTGAGCCACTGGTGGGGTATTAAGCTGATCTCATCTTCAGGTGCTAACAGATACTGTTAGTTTATAAAAATCAACCTCTCCAACAAAATTGTGCTGCTTAAAAACAAAACAAAACAAAACAGGATTCTACCCTCCTCCCACAGGACTAAATACAGACAAAGTTAAGAAAGAAATGTGCAAAGAAAGGGCCTGCCCTAGATATTCATCACTGTTCACCTGTAGGTGACCCTTCAGTGTCCTTTGTGCTATAAAGGTCAGCTGCCCTCCCTCAGGCAGCCATGCGGCCAAAAGTTCTAGCCAGGAAGCCTTGCAGAGACCACAAAGGAGGAAAGAAACAAAGCCATCTCTCAGACAAAGATTATAAGTTTGAAGTCAATTCTCATGTCCTTGCAGAATTTTACATCTGCCTTCTGGTATTCAAATATCTGGAACTTCTAATTAACCCAACTATTTCTTATATTCAGCTATTCATAAAGGCACAAAGGAGTGCAGAATGAGCGAATGAGGAATATTCTCCACGCTTTTTAATTTTTTAAAACTTCCTGGATATATATGAGGGATCCAAACACATTTATTCTCACTCCCAAAACTTTTTCATCACTAGTAGGATGTAAGTCCTAAAACCATAGGGGACTTGGACTGTGTTGCTGATGGTTTGGTTCCTGAGGCCTATACGAGTTCCAGGTCCAAGTAGATGCACAATAAGTATTTATTAAATTAGCGAATGAGCACATACCTGGAAAACATTTTGAACAGCTGGGGCACAGAGCTCTGAGGGCTGTATGCAAACTCAGAGACCATTATGTTTCACTCTGATTCGTGATGGCAGGAGAAAGATCTCAGGTAACCCAAAATTAACTGGAAAATTGAATTAAGCACCTGGGCTGTGTGAGGTTAGCCTGGTCTCAGCTCCTTTTCTGCCTCTCAATCTCCACATCCTTTGGTGGGCCCTCTGTGTTGACTTAGCGCTTGGCCAGATGACTTGCTTTGGACAGTGGGACAAGCACGTGAAACGCAAGCTAAGACTTGATAGATGCTTGTGCTTTGGGGCTTCTCCTCTTGCTTCTCGTGGAACCCTGTTGCCATGAAAGCAAGCCCATTGGGCAATGAGAGATTCTAGGCCCAGTCACTTCATTGCCTCACCCAAGAGCTGAAAAATGACCTGACATACAACTGAGGCCAAGTGGGAGCTGCTGGCACCCAGCTGACCTGCCAAGTGACACAGAAGTGTGAGCTAGATTAACAGAGAACAGGTAAGTCTATCTCAGTCCAGAACAGCCACCTATTTTTGGTGAGCTGAGTAAAGGAATGCTGCTTTAAGCCATTTTTTGGGGGTGACTTGTTTTGCAACAATGTGTAACTGTTAAATATGTGTTTCCCAAATTATCTGATCATAGAACCACCTGGAGTACTGGTTAAAAACTATACATTCTTACAGTATGACAATTTCTCAAAAAATTAAGCATATAATTACTATATGATCCAGCAATTCCACATCTAAATATATGCTTAAAGATTCAAAATAGAGACTCCAATACATATTTGCAGCCCAGTATCAATAGAAGCATTATTCTCAATAGTCAAAAGGCAAAACAACTTAAACATCCATTGATGGATGAATGGATAAACAAAGTGTTATATATGTGCCATGGACTATGCTCAGCCTTGAAAAGGAATGAAATCCTGATACATACTACAAATCAATGAGCCTTGAAAACATGCTACGTGAACAATCCATATACAAAAGGACAAATATCAGATTTTCTGATTTCACTTATATGAGTTAAACAGAATAGGCAAATTCTTGTTTTTTTCTTTTTTTTCCTCTTTCTTTTTTAAAAAAAATTATTTATTTTAATTGGAGGCTAATTACTTTACAATATTGTATTGGTTTTGCCATACATCAACATGAATCTGCAGAATAGTCAAATTCATAAAGACAAAAAGTAGAATGGTGACTCTAAGGGTTGGGGGGGAGACAGAATGAGAAATTCTTGTTTAATGGGTACAGAGTTTTAACTTGGGATGATGGTAAAGTTCATGGGCTGTCATGCTGGTTGCACAACAATGTGAATATACTTAATACCACAGAATTGTACAGTAAGAAGTGGTTAAAATGATAAATTGTATGTTACATAAGTTTTACCGTAATACAGAAAAGAACCCAATGCTACACATTCCTGAACCCCACCTCACACCCACTAAGTCACCATCTCTAGGGCAGGGTAGGTTTGTACTAGATCATCCCATCTCCCAAATTGATTTAGCTCAAAAGAACATACATACACACGAGACCAGAAATAAAGTAAGTTTGCTTCTTCTTATAAACTAGGACAATATCTGGAAAAGTCACAAGACATTGACTTTGTTTGAAGGATTAAGTTCAGGCTGTAAATGCTTCATGATAGAAAAGTACCGGATTTCAGATAAAACACTCTACAAGGGAAATCCCTTACTATCTTAGAGTCCAAAGCTGGCAAAGGCACTTGCTTTCCATTTATTTAGGCATCAAAGGGAAACGCCACACTGAATCCAAAAGGTAATTCTAACCTTTTCATTCTCCTATAATATTGAAACAAGAATAAACCGAATCACTGCCTGAAAAGGGCCAGCTATGTGAGTTTACTTCCCTTTCATAGATTTGAGTAATAATGAGAAAATGTTGCATGTAAATGATTCTAAAATAATTTTCATTACAGGAATGTAAACACTGCTTCTCTTCTATAAGAAGCTGACTGTTATTTACGCAAGATAGAACTTTCAAATAGTATCCTCGGGTAGGTAATTCACATGGTAGAAACTACTCCATATTCTGCAGTGTATAATTACAAAAAAGAGTCTTTCTTATCTTCAAACATTTCACACAAATTAGTCACAGAACTTTTAGTGCCTCTCGATTTTTGATGGATTACTCAATGATGGCTCAAAGTTTCTGGGGAGTTTTAAAACTCTAAACTCGAAAAAAATTTAAATTCTATGAATGAGAAAAATATCCCAATATGCAAATAGCACATAAAGGAAACTGGAACTTCTTTTCCCGTAAATAATGTCTTGAATTCTGCTCAGCACAAAACATAATCCATCTTGTCAGTAGTCCCTACAGATCATTATTGAATCTTAAATCAGAATACAGTTTGTTGCCCTAAACATTTTTTTCCTTTAATATGTCATTTAGAGAGTGCTTCTAAGCCAGACACAACACAAAATCATTAGTTTCAAATGTAGGCTTCTTTTTTTAAAGACATCATCTAATATTATTTAGTTAATACAAAATGAAAGAAAGTTTGAATTTCTACATATACCCACTATGGCATTCAATGAGTGGTAGTTTAGTTGCCTGGATCTTGTTTAGGTTGTTGTTTAGTCACTAAGTTGTGTCTGACTCTTCTGTGACTGTGTGGACTATAGCTCGCCAGGCCCTTTTGTCCATGGGATTCTCCAGTCAAGAATACTGGAGTGCGTTGCCGTTTCCTTCTCCAGGGGATCTTCCCAACCAGGAATTGAACCTGTGTCTCCTGCATTGGCAGGCAGATACTTTACCACTGAGCCATCAGGGAAGCCCAACCTGTTTAAGAAGGACAAACTAATGAAAGTCCTAGAAAAGCTTCAGTCCACATAGCAGAGTCTTCCATGTTACAGCACTGCTTAGTTGGAAGCTTTCTCTAAATTTTTAGCTAATTTTCAGCCCAAGCTAGCCTAATCTGTTGCTGCCATGCTCCATGTTTCAGACAGGCCTACTACACTTGAGCCCCTCACAACCTTGTTATGTTCCTTCGTTGTTCCTAACTGTCTCCTTGCCAAAAGTCTACTTTTTTTTCAAACTAGGAGTTCTTGTCGCCATGAAAACATACAAATTCTGCATATCTCCTACATGTAAGAACCAATCCTTTATCACTTAGTTTTACTTCTTAAATTTCTACTCACTTACACGCATTATTTATTTCTTTTTGTTTCAAAGTCATCTATTGTGAAACAAACCAAAAAAAAAAAAAAAACAGATTTGTTTTGTAATTTGCACTTCCCAGGACTTCACAGTCCCCCTCCACTTTACCCAGCACATTCAACATTCGGATATGCCAGCCCATCAGCCATCTTCTCTGGGGCCTCACGTGACACTGCTGAAACTGACCCTTCTGGGAACCCTTCTTGTTAAAATTGAACACATCCTGGTACAAATCCTGGGAGATTACTCTTATGCATTAAAGTGCCATTTTCTCCCCTGTCATCTGTGCTGCTTTCACCTGCTCAAATCTGTAATATGATTTCTACCTCACACCTCTGCAGGCTCTTTTCTCACTTGGAATTCTATGGAGACTCTAACACTGGAAAAAAGGAAAAGACAGAATGTGCTTGCTGCTTATATTTTCCAGAGCAACTCCCTGGCAATGCAATCCTTGTTTCAAACTCTCCATGCTGAGGGAAAGTTCCATAATCCTTCCATAAATTTAAGCCTAGGGCCTCAGCTCTGTAAATACGCATTACTGTTATAATCCCCAACATATGTGAAAAATGGTTAAAAGCTCATTTCAAACCTGAAACAATACCCCTTCATGTATGTGCAAACCTGGCTTTTCCTTTTGTTTAACCCGCACATTGTTGCAGCCATGGGCAGAGTAGAATTTCAAGGAAATAAGTTGACAATTTATGTGGAACCCCAGGTGGGTTGGTTCAGGCCTATAAGTCAGGGGTTCAAAGCCTGCTTCTGTCACAAGTTAGTTGTGTAAACGTGTGCAAGTCACACAGACTGAGATCTAAAGATTTCAGTCTCTTTTGTGAATGTGTGTGTGTGGGTGGAGGGAGGCATCAGGCCTGTCACTTCTACAAGGCCATGTTTGTGAAAGCTCTTTGTAAATGATAAAGGTGCCTAGAGCACTGTGTTGTGATTGAGCCACATTTACTAAGAGCATAGCTTTCAAAGGCAGGGATGTCCAGTGGTCTCTCTTTTATTTATCCACTTATTGAAGACATACTTTGTTCTGTTCCTCTTGGGCACTATGCTAGTTGCTGAAATCATAAGAGTGAACCAAAAAAGACACAGCCCCTTCCTTTTTGGAGCCAACAGCCTCACAGATGGCACAGACCTACATTTAATAAGCACGCATGTCAGTATCAAATAGTGATGGTGGCAAGCACTACACACGGGGATTCAGGAGGTAAAATTCCTAGGACTCTAAGAGAGAGAAAAAGTAGAGAAAAGAAGGTGGAGAGGAAGAGAAGAAGAAACAGTAATTTGAAAAGTGCAGGGAAGTTGATCATCAGTAGGAATGTGGCCCAAATAATTTAGAGGTAGGACCCATGAATCTACTCTTTCCTCACTCTGTCCCAATTCCGCTTGCCTCTCAAGAGCATTGTTAATTTTGAAAGGTATAACATTTTATATAACTTAGAACTGAATGTAAGCTTACCACTCAATCTGATGCACAGCCCAAGAGACTAAACTGTACCAGTGGTGGATGATTTACAATTGATGGGGAATTCTGGCCATATGTAATTTTCTCCTTAAATCTCACTTCTGAACTAACCTCAGTTTTTTGTTTTCATTTTTATGTTTTTGTTTTTTTTTTTAATTTGGCTCCATTGGGTCTTAGTTGTGGCCTGAGGGATCTTTAGTGTGGTACACAAGCTCTCTAGTTGTGGTGCACAGACTCTCTAGTTGAGGCTTGTGGGCTCCAGAGCCTGTGAAAAAAGTGAAAAGTGAAAGTTGCTCAGTTGTGTCCAACTCTTTGTGACCCCATGGACTACACAGTCCATGGAATTCTCCAGGTCAGAATACTGGGGTGGNGCTCTCTAGTTGTGGTGCACAGACTCTCTAGTTGAGGCTTGTGGGCTCCAGAGCCTGTGAAAAAAGTGAAAAGTGAAAGTTGCTCAGTTGTGTCCAACTCTTTGTGACCCCATGGACTACACAGTCCATGGAATTCTCCAGGTCAGAATACTGGGGTGGGTAGCCTTTCCCTTCTCTAGAGCTTGTAGGCTTCAGTAGTTGCAGCTTGCAGGCTTAGTTTCTCTGAGGCATGTGGGATCTTAGTTCCCCAACAAAGTATTGAACCCATGTCCCCAACATTGCAAGGTGGAATCTTAACTACTAGACCACCAGGGAAGTCCCTAACCTCAGTTTAGAGCTACACTAAAAGTCTGGGATTTAAGCTTGGGTAGACAGGAAATGAGTCTTTCTTAAATGAAGCCTCTAGTCTGGGTATAAGCTCACATTTCTATAGGGGTCAAGTGAAAGTGAAGGTGAAAGTCGTTCAGTCATGTCCTACTCTTTGTGACCTGATGGACTACAAAATCTATGGAATTCTCCAGGCCATAATACTGTAGTGGGTAGCCTTTCCCTTCTCCAGGGGCTTTTCCCAGCCCAGGCATCAAACTCAGGTATCTCACATTGCAGGTGGATTCTTTACCAGCTGAGCCACAGGGGAAACCCAAGAATACTGGAGTTGGTAGCTTATCCCTTCTCCAGCAGTTCTTCCTGACCCAGGAATCAAACAGGGGTCTCCTGCATTGCAGGTGGATTCTTTACCAACTGAGCTATTGGGGAAGCCCACCTTTTAATAATCTCTTCTGGAGTTTGGGTCAAAAGTCTAGGAAAAACTGATGTGGTACTTCCTGTCTGTCACTGGTTATTGTCCCATGCATATATTTCTCTTGACACTGCAAGAAATGGCTGCTGTAGTCTGGCAGAGTAGGCATATTTCCAAGTCCCCTCTCATGGGGGCCCATAAATAGCCTTTCAGCATCATTCTAGTTTCTAAAATTTACCCGCTACCCAAAATGGAGGTTCTAAGTGTGTCTCATGGCTTTTAATATATTTCATTCACATTCTTTTTCTCTTTCATTAAAATGAAACTTAAGAAAAAGTGTATGTTTCATTCATCAGGAAGCCACAATACAAACAGCTCCTGAGAAACTTTGGGAAATGCTTTACCCATTCCAGCCCATGTCATTCTGAATTTCATTGTGACTATTTTAGTCACAGAGAAATTCTCACCTTGCTGAGTAAAACAAAGTCATTTTGGAAAAAGAGCCAATGACCAAATTAATTCTTTTATGGAGCTGTCTGATTTGATTAAGTTGTTATCCTGCATTTTAAAACTCATTAAAGCTATCAAGCCATTTTGTAAGTGATTTTTTCTAATGTCTGTACATTTACTGTCCTGGAAGGCTTTTGGTGTCAATCAAAATAGATGACAATGTTAAATCACTGGCTTCATAACATAATTCAACAGTGGGTGAGTTTAGCTGTCTCTATGAAATATAACCTTGCAAGAGTGGTTGATTTGCTTGTTGCCTTCTCTGATAAGAAAAATATATTTACAATGACATTGTGGTTGTATGCGTATTTTGCAGTTTATGCTATTTTATAACAAGTTAGTTGAATTTTAAAGAAATTTCATCCAATACTAGGTGAAAAAGGGAAACTTTGAAAACAAGTCTTTTTTCCTCTCTTTCTCCTTTTCAACCAGATTTTCCTCAAATAAATTCTATGTCAGGAAGCTTCAATGGAGATAAATTCATAAGTGAAAACAGAAAAAAATATGACTTTAAGGAGAGAACTTGATGAAAGTAAGAGGAGACAGTTGGATACATTTGCACAAAGGAGGTGGAGAGCATTTTCAAGAGTTGAAAGTTAAACATAACACAGCAGAGAATTAACTGCTTAGATACAAGGAGTTGAGCCTGGTGGATTTGCAAATGTTTCCAACGGTAACAATCTCCTTAAACAGAAATTTCAGAGGTTCACCATTGTAGTTACAGGCATTATTTCTAGTAACACAGGCATACTTTGCTTTATTGTATTTTGCTTTTTTGCACTTCACAGATACTGGGGTGTTTTTTGTTTGTTTGTTTTTTAACAAATTGAAGGTTTGTGGCAACACTGCATTAAGCAAATATATTGGCACCATTTTTCCAATGGCATTTGCTTACTTCCTGTCTCTGTGTCACATTTTGGGAATTCTTGTAATATTCTAAACTTTTGATTATTATTATACTTGTTATGATGATATGTGTGCAGTGATCTGTGATGTTCCTACTATGGGTTGCGGAAGGCTCGGATTATGGGTAAATATTTTTAGCAGTAAATTATTTACTTATTTTTTTAATAAACATTTTTAAAATAAAGGTATGTACACCTGATCTGCCTCTTGAGAAATCTGTATGCAGGTCAGGAAGCAACAGTTAGAACTGGACATGGAACAATAGACTGGTTCCAAATAGGAAAAGGAGTACGTCAAGGCAGTAT
>SJYV01011132.1:85841-134734 GCA_006410875.1 Neotragus pygmaeus | reverse complement strand
TTTTTTAACGTAATTTATTTATTCATTATGGCTGTGCTGGGTCTTCATTGCTTCATGCACCCTTTCCCCTAGCTGCCAGCAAGCAGGGGGCTACCCTTTGTTACAGTGCGTGGGCTTCTCATTGCAGTGGTTTCTCTTGCTGCAGAGCACAGGCTCTAGGGCATGCGGGCTTCAATAGTTGTGGCTCATGGGCTCAATAGTTGCAGCTCCTGGGCTTTAGAGACTCAATGCTGGTAGTGCATGGGCCCAGCTGCTCCACTGCATGTGGGATCTTCCCAGACGAAGGATCAAACCCACATCTCCTGCATTGGCAGACAGATTCTTTACCACTGGGCCACCAGGGAAGCCCTGAATGCTTCCATTTCCACAATATTTTCTATCTTCTTTCATCCAGTGGGTCTCTTCATTTTGGATTTTTTCCCCTCCAAATTCATGGCAAAACATGCTTACAATTTTCATCTGCCCTATGATATTTTACAGAAGGATGTACTTTGTTCATAAATTTTGCTTATTTTTGCCTTTTGTCTTAGAGCATCTTTGTTGGGAAATGACTGGGTTTTTTTTTAAATTTTTTTATCACCAAATGCTTTTTTGTTTTCCTACACCAGATGTTTATGGCAACTTTCTTGAGAAGGGCCAGTTAGCATTTCTTTCCACAAAGTTTCAAAATACAAAGGTCCTCTTCTCAGAGCTTACACAAAGCTATAATGCATCCTGAAAATGTACCTTCTCAGTCTGACTCTTTCCTCTTTTTTAAAAACTTGACCATGGCATATGGTATGTGGGATCTAGTTCCCTGACGGGATCAAAGCTGGTTCTGGTGCTGCATTAGGAGCGCAGAGTCTTAATCACTAGATCACCAGGAAGTCCCTGAATGTTTCCTCTTTTACACTGAACTTGTTATGATTCTGTTGAGGTGGAAAGTAACCTTCTGTTTCTGCTCAGCAAATGGTCCAGCTTGTTTCTCAGGATACACATCTCATTTTCAGGAAGTGAATTTTTTGTGGCATTTCCTGCAATCTGTCAGGGCTGGGCTCCACCCACTGACATCTTAAAATCTTCCCTCAGCCTTTCTCCACGATTTCCTAGAAGAGCTCTGTTGCTTTTAGAAAATACTAAAAATGTACTAGGATCTCCTTTGAAGTTTTATTCAAAAGTGAGTTTTTGTTTTTACTTTTCATTCTCCTTGGATAGTTTCCAGATAGAGGAGTTGTAAGGTTGTGTTACACAGCCATGCACATACCCTGGGAATTTCATACTCAAGCTTCATGGAAAGTTTATTCTTTTGAAGATTCTTTCTTTTGCCTTTTTAGTTTCTTTGTACAGTGACTAAAAATAGTTCAAGAACATATTCTTTGCAACCTCAAGGCATTGCTCAGCGTGTGGCAACCTGATTTATAGAACTTCTCCACTGCAGAATTGATGGTCCTGAACATGAACTCAAACAGCAGTTACCTGAAAAATCTAGACACATGACTTTTCACCCCCCCACTTTGTCAGTTCTTTCAGGGTGAAATGTGGACCTTCTCAGCCTTCTGCTCTGTCTGCTGCTAATTTCTAAGTGGTTAAGTTGAACCACCCCAGAAGAATCATCTTGGTGCTGACTCTATGGCTCTGTACAGACACCGAGTCTCTAAAAGAAAGCAACTTATGCCTCCCCAGATTCTTCCCTGCTCCCTGTTCAACCTAATCATCTCAGATGTAGTGCCCCCTCCTCTTGATGCTAGGGACCAGTGGAAAAAGGGATCAACTGACAATTGACAGGTTGTTTTATGAATCAAACTCTTCCTGGAAGCAAACCAGATAGCACACTCAAACTGAGTGATTTGAGAATTTAACAAAGAGATAATGAATCTCCTGAGACTGAATCCTCTGTTGGGATTTTGGGAAAGCAGTTAAGGGATAATGCAGTGTTATGGGGTCTGTGGTAGTTTGACCATTCTTTGGCATTGCCTTTATTTGGGATTGGAATGAAAACTGACCTTTTCCAGTCCTGTGGCCACTGCTGAGTTTTCCAAATTTGTGGTATATTGAGTGCAGCACTTTCAGAGCATCATCTTTTAGGATTTGAAATATCTCAGCCAGAATTCCTTCAGCTTCACTAGCTTTTTGTGTAGTGATGCTTCCTAAAGCCCACTTGACCTCTCTTTCCAGGATGTCTGGCTCTAGATATGTGATCACACCATCAGGGTTATCTGGGTCGTGAAGATCTTTTTTGTATAGTTCTTCTGTGCATTCTTGCCATCCCCTCCAAAATAAAAAAAGAGAGAGAGAAATGCCAAAGGATGTTCAAACTATCACAGTTGCACTCATCTTACACACCATCAAGGAATGCTCAAAATTCTCCAACCGAGGATTCAACAGTACATGAACCAAGAACTTCCAGATGTTCAAGCTGGATTCAGAAAAGGCACAGGAACCAGAGATCAAATTGCCAGCATTCACTGGATCATAGAAGAAGCAAGAGAATTCAAAAAAAAAAAAAGTCTACTTCTGCTTCATTGACTACACTAAAACTTTTGACTGTACCATCACAACAAACTGTGGAAAATTCTTAAAGAGATACCAGACCACCTAACCAGCCTCCTGAGAAATCTGTATGCAGGTCAAGAAGCAACAGTTAGAACTGGACATGGAACAACAGACTGGTTCCAAATTGGAAAAGGAGTACATCAAGGCTATATATCGTCACCTGCTTATCCAACTTATATGCAGAGTACATCATGCAAAATGCTGGGCTGGATGAAACTCAAGCTGGAATCAAGACTGTCAGGAGAAATATCAATAACCTCTGAAATGCAGATGACACTACCCTTATAGTAGAAAGCAAAGAAGATTTAAAGAGCCTCTTAATGAAAGTGAAAGAGGAGATTGAAAAAACTGGCTTCAAACTTAACATTCAGAAAACAAAAATCATGGCATCTGGTCCCATCATTTCATGGCAAATAGATGGGGATACAATGGAAACAGTGACAGACTATTTTCTTGGGCTCCAGAATCACTGCAGATGGTGACTGCAGCCATGAAATTAAAAGACACTTGCTCCTTGGAAGAAAAGCTATGACCAACCTAGACAGCATATTAAAAAGCAGAGATGTTACTCTGTCAACAAAGGTCCATCTAGTCAAAGCTATAGTTTTTCCAGTAAGTAGTCATGTATGGATCTGAGAGTTGGACCATAAAGAAAGCTGAGCACTGAAGGATTGATGCTTTTGAACTGCAGTGTTGGAGAAGACTGTTGAGAGTTCCTAGGACAGCAATGAGATCCGACCAATCAATCCTAAAGGATATCAAGTCCTGAATATTCATTGGAAGGACAGAAGCTGAACCTGAAGCTCCAGTACTTTGGCCACCTGATATGAAGAACTGACTCATTGGAAAAGACCCTGATGATGGGAATGATTGAAGGCAGGAGGAGAAGCAGATGACAGAGGACAAGATGGTTGGATGGCCTCCCTTACTCGATGGATATGAGTTTGAGCAAGCTCCGGGAGTTGATGATGGACAGAGAAGCTTGGCGTGCTGTACTCTATGGGGCCACAAAGAGTCAGACACGACTGAGTAGCTGAACTGAATTGAACTGGGGTTTGTGAGTGGCAGGGAGCCTTTATCATCTCTAAGCCTGAAGGAATCACGAGTGGTAGCAGTAGAGGATCCCACAGAGGGTAAAGAGAAGGCTTCCTGAAGGAACTGTAGCCTTTAGTGGATGGATGTGAACCACAGAAGGAGGGAAGCAAGGAGTAAAAACCCAACCTCTTTCACTCTCGCATCTCCCACAGTGCCTCTCACTGACCAAATCCCATTGAAAGCCAGATGGCAAATGGAGACTTTTATTCAATCCATAAAAATCAGTCCCAGGGCAAAGGGGAGAAGAGTGGAGCATAGATCTGGAGAGGCACAGAGAAGATACACAGCACTTTATGGATCCGCCAATCGACTAAACAAAATTTGAGAGGCATTGTTTTATTCTGTAGCAAACATGTTGCAAAGGTTGCTGGCTTGCAAAAAGCAAATATGAGATTAGGCTAAAGAAAATATAAATCTGAGGCTTATGTCTTTTAAAAGGTGAATTTTAGGACTTAACACAGTTTTGCATTATCATAAATAAGTGAGTGAACAAATACCTATATCTGAAAGCTAAGGCGTAGAATTATTCAGACACACCCAATGAGCTTCCTCTGAAAATCATCAAGTTTTTTAGTACCATTTTATCCTGAACCCCGTTGGCCACTTCGCATTCAGTTTCCATCGTCTGTCCTCCTCTTTCCACCATTATTTTAATCCTTGGCTATCTGACTTCAGCCTTCTCTCTAGTTCTGTACTTTCTCCTGGGAAGGTGTTTTCATTTCTTTGATATCAGTTTCCACATCTTCCCTAGTGAGACTTCAAACAATTTCTCTAGCTCAGCTCTGTTTCATGAGCTCCGTGGATGCTTCCTGGATGTTTTTACCTGAATGCTTTACAGGCATCTTAAATGTACATGCTGAAAACCTAGAACATTATCTTAATCTCTCCCAACATCTTTCCCCAGAACACACACTAGTGCTTTTTCCTGTACTCTCAAACTTCTTCAACACTATGTGGCCTCCTTAATTTTGTTTTCCAACAAAAACAGATAAATGCATGGAGAGAATGTTCCTTTTTGGCATAGAAATGAGTGAATATTAAAAATTTTAACAATGTTTTCTATAATGAAGAGGAAATCAGCAATTTCCATAGTCTATGGGGGGATCATTTTCTGAACGGCACATCCCAGAGGCAACCCTCAACTCCACCTTCATTTCCCACACACACATGGTAATAAGTCTATGGTAAAGAAATTTTCAATTCTTCGGCGCTCAGCCTTCTTCACAGTCCAACTCTCACATTCATACATGACCACAGGAAAAACCNTCAAGTCACGTTTATAAAGAGAAAAAAAAGTCAAGCTGACCTCATATTTTTATATAGCAACACTGAATACCAGATGCAATACTGAAAAGATTTTCAAGGAAAGAAAGTTTAAGATAAAGATGGTACATTCATGCAGGCTGTCCTTCAAGAATAAAGACTACAAACAATAACTTTAAAGACGCAAAAACTGGAGGAAGATTATTTTCTTGATCTTATAATAAAAGAACAGCATTCAGCTGATCAAGAAGTTTGGGAAAAACTGCAAGAGAGTCAATATAAAACTAGGAAAAGTGATGGGTAGAGTGGCAGTTTTGGTACAACTGAAAAATTAAGAGGGAAGAAGGAAAAAAATGGAAAGAAAGAGTAAACGTGTTCACTGTCTCATACAAAAGTTGAAGTCAAAGGATTTCATTTAAAGTTAATAAATCAGGAAATAAAAACCTAAAGTGTATCAAGGCAAATACCAAGAAAGATATTTCTGACTGAAATCAGCATGCAGAGGAGATGAGAGGAAGGAGAAGGAAGAAATATTCTAAATGTTTAACTGCTCACTGTTGTGCCTATGTGCTAAGTCACTTCAGTTGTGTCCAACTCTTTGCGACTCAATGGACTGTAGCCCACGAGGCTCCTGTGTCCATGGGATTCTCCAGGCACGAATACTAGAGTGGGTCGCCATGGCCTCCTCCAGGGGATCTTCCTGACCCAGGGATCTAACTCACGGTTCTTATATCTTCTCCTTTGGAAGGGGGGTTCTTTACCACTAGTGCCACCTGAGAAGCCCCTCTCACAGTTGTAACTATTAATAATAAAGATAAACAGTCATAAACATGACTAAGAGTAATTTATAATTAAAGAGAACTATAGAAAAACCATACATTTTCCATCAAGAATGCGAAAGAACTTCACAAAAAAAGCAAAGTGAAGAAGACTGATCACAGTGACAGTTTCTGAAAAAAAAAAGTAAGAATTCATAATATAGGATAAAGTGACAGATCTATTACAAAACATAGCCAGCTGAGCCAAAATTACCTACCAAATGAAAGTGAATTTCATACGTGATATTTAGTGCACAAAAGATACAATTAAATTGAAGGGATTCAGAAAAGTAAAAATAAAATCAAAGAATGGACAGAAGTATATCAACAAATGTAAACAAATAGCAGGAGTCATTATAATAAAGCTTAAGAGCAGACAGTTTTTAACCTAACGCTTATTATGTGCCAATAAGCATGAAGTAAGCACTCTTTGCTTCTCGGGGGGCTTTAAAGAATCTGCCTGCCAAGTGGCATAGAATCTGAATAGACATGTCTGCAAAAAGAGACATACAAACAGACAATGAAAAGATTCACAACATCTTTTGTCGTTGTTGTTTAGTCACTAAGTTGTGTCATATTCTTTTGCGACCCCATTGACTGTAGCCCACCAGGCCCTTCTCTCCGTGGGATTTCCCAGGTAAGTGGGCTGCTATTTCCTTTTCCAGGGGGTCTTCCCAAGCTAGGGAATCTTCCCAACCCAGGGATTGAACCTGTCTCTCCTGCATTGCAGGTGGATTCTTTACCATGGCACCTCCTGCGAAGCACTTACTACTTACTTAAGTGCTTTATATAAACTATCTTATGTAATCTGCTTCAAACCCAATGAGTTAGTTACTATCATTTTGTCCTTTTTTTTTTTTTTTTGGATGAAGAAACTGGGACACAAAGACAGTTAGCTTTGCAAGTGTGAAAGTATGAATTTAAACCTAAGCAATCTAGAATCTGTGATCTCAGTAACAATATTTCCTACTTGGCTCAGGCCAAAAAGCATTAAAAGAAAAAAAAATATTAAAAGATGCAATTTGCAATGCAGAATTCAATAGTTGCAAACTGCATATGCAACCAAAAAAGTGGTATCAAGACTGATAGAGTAAAAGCAAGAAGATATTTACAAAGAGGAACTGCAAGTGAAGGGACTTTAGATTTTTTTTAGCAATATTTTGAGATATAGTTTCATCTATTGAAAGTGTGCAGCTCAGTGTCTTTTACTGTGTTTTCACAGGGCTGGTATCCATCACTACAATCAATTTCATAAAAGCTTCCTTACCCCCTCCAACAAAAATCCCTCTACCTTAGCCATACTCATGGAGATCTACATGCAACTGTTTTTTAAAAATTATCTTTTAAAATAAAAGTTGTGTGTAGTTAAGGTATATATGATTCGATACACATACACATAGTAAAATGATTCCTACAGTCAAGGTTATTAACCTATTGTCTCCTCACATGTTATCATTTTTTGTATGTGTCAGGAGAGCACCTGAAATCTACTTAACATATTTCCAGTATTTAATACAGTATCATTAACAATAGTCACCAGGCTGTACACAAGAGTTCTAGACTTAATCTTTGTATATAACTGTGTTTGTACCCTTTGACAAACATCTCTCCATTTCCCCACCACTTAGTCCCTGGTAACCAGTATTCTACTCTCATCTTATATGAGTTTGACTTTTATTTTCAAGGTTCCACATACAAGTGGGGCTTCCCTGGTAGCCCAGACGATAAAGAATCTGCCTGCAATCAAGGAGACCTGGGTCCTCTCCCTGGATTGGGAATATCCCCTGGAGAAGGGAATAGCTATTCATTGCAGTATTCTTGCCTGGAGAATCCCATGGACAGAGAAGCCTGGTGGGCCGTAGTCCGTGAGGCTGCAGATAGCTGGATACGACTGAGCAACTAACACACATATATAAGTGAGGTCATACAGTATTTGTCTTTTTCTGTCTGGCTTATATCACTGAGAATAATGTCCTTTAGTGTCATCTATGTTGCTGCAGTGACAGAATTTCCTTCTTTTTTAGGCTGAGTAATATATCATGGTGTGTGTGAATGCCTGTGTGTATCAAATTTTCTTTATCCATTTGTCTCTCAGTGGACACTTAGGATGACTCCATATTTTGGTTATTGTGAAAATTGCTGAAATGAACGTGGGGGTACAAACATCTCTTTCAGATACTGCTTTCATCCTCTTTGGATATACATACAGAAGGAGGACGACTTGATCATATGGTAGTTCTATTTCTTATTTTCTGAGGAACTCCATACTGCTTTTCCATAATGGCTGCACCGGTTTTCATTCTCACCAATAGTGCACAAGGATTCTCTTTCTCCACGTTCTCTCCAAAACTTGTTATCTGTTGTTTTCTTGATAACCGCTAACAGGTGTGAGGTGACATCTCACTGTGATTTAGATTTGCATTTCTTTGATGAGTCAAGATATGAAGATATCAAGTGTCTTTTCAGGTACATATTGGTCATTTGTATATCTGTATTTCTCAAAAGAAATCTCTTCAGATTCTTCACCCATTTTTAAATTGAATCATTTGTCTTCTTGCTATTGAGTTGACTTCCTCATGTATTTTGAATATTAGCCCCTTATCAGATGTATGGTTTTCAAATATGTTCCCCCATTCTGTAGATTGCTTCTTCACTCTGTTTCCTTTGCTTTTCAGAAGCATTTTCAGTTTGATGTAATCTCTTCTATTTTTGCTTTTGTTGCTTGTGCTTCTGGGGTCATCTCCAAAAAAATACCCTATTGCCCAGACTAATATCAATATTTTTCTACACATTTTCTTCTAGTAGTTTTATAGCTTCAGGGTCTTACATATAAGTATTTTAAGAACAGCTAGGGACTTTCCTGGTGGTCCAGTGGTTAATACTCTGTGCTTCCACTGCACGGGAAATGAGTTCAATCCCTGGTCGGGGACTAAGATCCTGCATGCCACACAACACAGCCAAAATTTAAAAAATAAATTAAAAACAACAGATAATTGTACCTTGATTCTAATACTTATAAAAGCCAGACAAAAAGGAAAATCTTTAAGTTCCTTTTGTGAAGCCAGTATACCAAATCTCAAAATACAATAAAAGCAAGAGAAATATATAGATATTCACTTCTGACTAGTGATACACTGGAGCGGGTTGCCATTTCCTACTCCAGGGGACCTTCCCAGCCCAAGGATGTGTCTCTTACATCTGCATTGGCAGGCAGGTTCTTCACCACTAGCGCCACCTGGAAACCCTGAATAGTGACACAAAAATCTTAAATAAATTATTAGCAAGTAATTTTTAAAAACATTTTCATAATTCAATATACACATATGATAAGACTACATTAACTAGAAGGATTCATAAATTATTATAAAGCACAAGCCCATGCAGATACCACCCAGGTCAAGAATTCAGACGTCACCAGCATCCTAGAAGACCCTCAAGTAACTTCGCCCAGTCATCCCTCTCTCCTCTTTAAAGATGACTGCTATTCTAACTTTTATGATAATCTTTTTGTTATTTATTTATGTTTATCACCTAAATATGCATCTCCAAACTCTCTAGTTTTGCCTATTTTGGAACTTTCATAAATGAAATCATGTAGTATATACTTTGTGTCTTGCTTTTTGGGAAAATTTAAGTTATATTTGCAGATTTATTCATTTTGGTGGAAGTGTTTGTAATCTGTTAATTTCCATTCATGTATAATACTTTATGTATAAAATACCCCAATTCCTCTATTGTTCTGTTGGTGAAATTGTTGATTATTTTCAGTTTTTGGATGTTTTATTTTAATAAACAAGAAGATAAGCATTCTTATCCTGTAGAATTAAAAATCATATGACTATGTGGACTATACCCCAGGAATGCAAAGATGATTCAATACTAGGAAATATATAGATATATTTTATCATATTAATGNTGATTATTTTCAGTTTTTGGATGTTTTATTTTAATAAACAAGAAGATAAGCATTCTTATCCTGTAGAATTAAAAATCATATGACTATGTGGACTATACCCCAGGAATGCAAAGATGATTCAATACTAGGAAATATATAGATATATTTTATCATATTAATGGGTCAAAAAATAAAACAATATGATAATCTCCACAGATACAGAAAAATATTAATGTTTGAAAAATTAAATTCATTTTTGTATGAAACAGTAATCATGGATTAGTTGCTTAACATGAGAAATGAATCTACCTCTATCCTAAACTGTCATTCTTAGTGGAGAAACACTAGAAGTATCCTCACAAGCAAAGGATATCAAATATTCACATTATTTATTTAACAAAGTACCAGAATTACAATCTTATAAAATTATTATGAGAAAAAACGAGAGGTATACAGCTTGGAAAGAAGAAGGAATGAAAAGATTTTATATCTAAAATTCCATGCTAGCAATAAAGAAATGCAGTAATGTATCAGCTTATAAAACTAATAAACAAATCAATAGCCTTCACACAAGACTCCACTTACAACAGCAACAAAAATAATGTAATAAAAAAATAAAAAAATATTTATGAATAAATTTACCAAGAATATATCCAGGATTCTGTTAGGGGAAAAAAAAACCAAAAACCTTTTAAAAAGGTATAAAGAATATAACAGAAGACATCAACAAGTAAAAAGACACACCACGTTTTGATGTGTCCTTAGTCTCTCAGTTATGTCCAACTCTTTGAAATCCCATGGGCTATATCCCTCTTTGAAATCCCATGGGCTATATCCCATGGGCTATATCCCTGTCCATGGGATTTTTCAGGCAAGACTGCTGGAGTGGGTTGCCATTTCCCTCCTTCAGAGAATCTTCCCAACCCACGGACTGAATCCATGTCTCCTTTGCCTCCTATGTTGCAAGTGGATTCTTTGCCCACTGAGCCACCAGGGAAGCCCACATGATGATAGGAGGATTCAAAATCATAAAATAACAATCTTCCCTCATTTACATTTTAAATTCAGATCCAGTAAAAACATCATGTTTTTTCCTGTAACCAGATAAGCTGATTTTCAGTTTTATAAACCAGAATCATCAGGAAAACAAGAAGGGGAGAACTAGCTTTTTCAGAAATTAAAATATTTATAGAATATCAGTAATTGAAGCAGTCTCTTTCGGGTGTGTAATAAGGCAAATGAATCAATCCAATCAGTACATAAAGCACTAGAGAAAATTACCAGACAGTCTCACTCATGACCATAGTTGTAAAAATCCTGAGTTAAACATTAGCAAACTGAAAGTAGAATACACACATGTACGTACCCGCACAAACACCCTACACACCTCTCATGACCAAATGGGGTTTATTTCAGGAATACTAGTTTGTGTTAACATTTTAAACATTAATTAATGTAATTTGCCTTATTTTTAGTATAAAAAAGAAAAACTGTTGATATGATCATCTTGGAAGCTCAGTACTCATCCATGTCAAAAACATTTAATAAATTACATATAGGAGAAAATTTCTTCAGTCTGATGAATATTATTTACAAAAAAAAAGAAAAAGAGAAAAAAATTTAACCAAAAGTGTATTAATACTTATTAATGACTTGCTGAAACCTTTCTGAAATTGAGATAAGAATGGTTGCTATTACCACTTTAATTCAACATTGTACTGAAAGTGCTAAGCATTGCCGTAAAGAACAAGAAGTAGAAGTAGTTTGGGAAGGAAACAAAATTTTCCTTATTTATAAATGATGTGATTGTTCACATAGCAAATTCAAAAGAATTCAGAGATGAATTATTAGAAATAAAATGAAGAAGCTCCAGCTAAATGCAACACATGATCCTCAAAAATAGTATTTAGTGAAAGTCATACTCAAAGNCAAAATTTTCCTTATTTATAAATGATGTGATTGTTCACATAGCAAATTCAAAAGAATTCAGAGATGAATTATTAGAAATAAAATGAAGAAGCTCCAGCTAAATGCAACACATGATCCTCAAAAATAGTATTTAGTGAAAGTCATACTCAAAGGAAGATTTACTGTATTACTCCATTTACATACTGTTCAAGAAATTGACAAAACTAAATTATATAATTTAGTGAGGTACACATAAGTGATTAAATTATGGAGAAAAAAAGGAGGGAGCAAGTATTACAGAAGCCAGAAAAAGTCATTTCTGGGGAGGTATTTCTAGATCCATGGAGGGAAAGCAGTGTGATGTGAGATTAGAGAAGGACCATTAAGAATTCTGGGTCTTAGCTAAGGTCAGTGGGTTTGTCAAACAGCTTTGAACCAGAAAATACTATTTATCTAGCATTTTTCAACAGGACAACTCTGAATGATTTTGGCTTGTGGAAGGACTGAATTGGAAGGAGGGAAACCAGTTAGGAGACTGCAATAGTTCAGCCGAATGATGTTGGTGGCTGGATTAGGGGATTGCGTTAGTTTTTTATCACTATTTAATAAATTAATACAAACACAAGAGCTTAAGACAACACCATGTATTATATTCTGTTCGGTCAGACAGAGCCCCATGCAGGTGTTGGCAGGGATTTGGTTCCTCTGGGATGTTCTAAAAACATCTTCCTTGCCTCTTCCAGCTTCTAGAGACTATATGGGTTCCTTGGCTCAAGGTGCCCACCATTCATTTTCAAAAACAGTACTGCTATTGCATCTCTCTCACTTTCCTTTGGTAGTCACATTTCCCTTTGACTCTAACTTGAGCTGTGGAAGGCACTCCCCTTTTAAGGACCCATATGACTAGACTGGTTTTGCTTCACTATATAGGATAATCTCCCCATTTGGGCTTCCCTGGTGTCTCAGAGGGTAAAGCATTTGCCTGCAATGTGGCACACCCAGGTTTGATCCCTGGGTCAAGAAGATCCCCTGGAGAAGGAAATGGCAACCCATTCCAGTATTCTTNGGACCCATATGACTAGACTGGTTTTGCTTCACTATATAGGATAATCTCCCCATTTGGGCTTCCCTGGTGTCTCAGAGGGTAAAGCATTTGCCTGCAATGTGGCACACCCAGGTTTGATCCCTGGGTCAAGAAGATCCCCTGGAGAAGGAAATGGCAACCCATTCCAGTATTCTTGCCTGGAAAATCCCATGGATGGAGGAACCTGGTAGGCTACAGTCCACGGGGTTGCAAAGAGTCCGAAACGATTGAGCAACCTCACTTTCTTTTCCTATCTCAAGATCCCTAACCTTAACCATCCTGCAAAATCTCTTTGATATGGTAAAGGCAAGGAATTGTAGGTAACTTATTCACAGGTTCTAGGAATTAGGATATGTATTAATATCATTTAGGACATCTTTGTCTTATTTAGGTCATAGCTGTGGGCTTTTGTTCTGCCTATCACAGAGGTAGACATGCAAATAGACATACTCAAAGTGTGAGTCAGGGCACATTCAAGTCTTCACCTGAGCTTGAGAAGCAATCTGGCTGCCTCTGGTAGCCTCTACCTACTTGTTGAATTAGCTCCCCAACTCACTGTTTATATGATGGTCATCTAAACCTGTAATTATCCTATGATTAAGACACCCCATTCTTCAATTCAGGTCTGTCCTGAATTTGTTCCTTAGTCCCTATCTTGCTCAGTCCTACTGATTATCTCGTCTCAACATTAAAGACATTCAGACCAATTACGTATCTGGTTATGCACAATTCCATGATGGTTTTGTAGGCAAAACTGTATCTGCTCTAATAGGAATGGTCATAAATGTATAGCAATCTGATTAGCCAGAGCACTCACTCTGATTTTAGCCTATTATTAATAAAGCATTTGCTGTTCATATTGAATTTGATTTATTTTCTAGCAGGAAAAAAAAATGTATGGCTATTTCAGCTATAAGCCACATTCTTTAATACTGTAAGTAATCAGTTCTAGCTAGTAGGCAATATCTCTCTACTATCACAGTCCATGATTACTACCTCCTTACCTCTGTCCATTCCCAGTTTTCCTACCAATTCCCTTCTCTATTCTCACTAGGTCTTCCACAAATGTTCCAACAATCTTATGCACAAATCTCCACAAGATGTAAGAGATATACTTCAAAAACTATGCTTTGAGAAGCTAATTCCATATTGGTACGAAGTAAACAACTCTTAAAAAAAAAAAAAAAACTCTAACCAAAACAATGCTAAAAAAAAGTCAATGTTCAGATATTCCCTTCAAAACCCTTAGTAAACAGTAAAGGATTAAAAAAAAACTCCCTTCAATTTTAGAGTCAAAAGAATACACTAATCAGTAGAAAACAGCCATATTTCTGTTTCTTGCAGACTAAGAAAAAAAGAGAGTGATTAAAATGCAAGATGAATATGCAGCATTTTGGTTTAAAAGATCAAATTAACACCGTCTCTTTGTTACAGTCTTTATTTTTTATGCTTTTCTTAAAATTAGCCTGTGTGTGTGTGTGTGTGCACGCGCGCAGGTGCACACCAGAGACATCATCGACAGATTCAACGCTTTATCCTCAAATATCATTTCAATATTCTACTCAATGCCTTTAGATCTTTCAGTTGCTATTGATTATGAAATACTTCATAAATTTGCTTTGAATTTTCCAGACCTCCTCTCTAGGATCTGCATTGCATAAACAGGTCTTAGCTTGAATGAAAGTAGGTGACATTATCATGTACAGCGATTGCACTTTGGATCTATAATTACATCTCCTTCAGGTCCTCTTGACTTTCCACTGTGTGTCCCTAAACTTTCTGTGAGCTGCTTGACATTTGATCTGGCATCATTCAGGCTGCCCTTCCCAGGCTCTTCTCTTCAGTGTCTTTAAACTCCTTGCAGCAGTGATGTGACTAGACATGAACACTGTGCTTTCAGACACAGCCAGCAAGTAGCTCTGAATTTTTTATCATGTTTTCTTCAACCTTCTTCCTCAACTTTTCCCTCTTAGTTATTCCATCTGTCTCTCAGGCTATATGTGTGTTCAGCTGTTCCAGCATCTTTTCTGGAGATTATCAAATGATGATTGCTTTTTTAATCAGCTCACTGTCTCTCTGGCCAAACAACTGTTTAGTATTTGTTTCATTTTGGACAGTTAACCCTCATCGATTGCTTTACATTAATCAATTCAGTCATGCAGCCAACAAAAAATTTATTCAGCTATTCCTATGGACCACTTTGTTCTAGGTACATGAGATTCAATGGTTGGCAAAAACAAAATCTGCTCCTATATCTGTGAAGGTGATAGTCTGGTGAAGGAGAACTGTGTTATGGAAATGACCCTACCAAAAAAAAAGTAAAATTACAACTGCAAAAATACCTCAGAGTTTCTGGAAGTACCAGAAATACAACTGCAAGAAATACCTCAGAGTTTCTGGTGAAGGAGAACTGGAGTTTCTGGAAGTACCAGAAATACAACTGCAAGAAATACCTCAGAGTTTCTGGAAGTACCAGAAATACAACTGCAAGAAATACAACTGGAAGTACCAGAATCTCTGAGGATATTGACAGGGACATTCTAAGAAGATGTCTCTCAATAAGTAATATTTGACCTGAGATCTGGCAGATATGCAAGTATCAACTAAGGGAAGAGATAGGATAGATATAGTCCAAGGAGCAGGAACAGCTAGGGAGTGGGAGCAGCTTATGAAAACATCCTGTCGAGGCAAGAAGCATGGATTGTTTGAGAGACAGGAGGCCAGTGTGGTTGGTGCATAGCCAGCAAGGGAGTTGGGGTGGCAGACGATGGCAGACAATCAGGCAGAGGGCAGACAATAGAAAAGCTTACAGGTTCTATAAAACATTTGCTCTTTACTCCAAGACAAGGAAAACCATAGCAGAGCTTATCCAAGGGAGGGTGACATCATTCAATTTTCATGTCCCCCTTATTTAGGGATTTACATCCTATTTAGGTATTTACCTAAATTTAGGTATTTACATCCTTATTTAGGTATTTAGGGCTTCCTGCAATGTGGGAGATCTGGATCCAATCCCTGGGTGGGGAAGATTCCCTGGAGAAGGAAATCGCAATCCACTCCAATAATCTTGCCTGGAAAATTCTATGGACTAAGGAGGCTGGTAGGCTACAGTCCATGGGGTCACAAAGAGTCGGACACAACTGAGTGACTTCACTTTCACTTTCTTAGGTGTTAGGTATCTGCATCCTTATTTAGGCTTTATTTAGGTATTTACATCCCAGGGACATATGTGTGCCATGACTGATAAATGTAAACAGAATAACCCACAGAACCTCAAATAACAGCAGACCTTTTGAATGTACAAAGTAGAGATTGTTAACTGAATTCATAATCTGGTCCCTCCCAAAGAGCTTTCCAGGCAACGCCCAGACAACAACTTGAGAAGCTACTTTTGTGCAAACCCATATAATATATATTTTTAAAAGCAGTATTAATGGTCTTTTTAAAACCACTGTTTGAGCAAAATAAAGAGGGCTTAACATGTTACAGGTTCAGTCTAGAAAGCCTGTAGAGCACACAAATGTTCCTATCTTCATTTCTGCTCAGGTGTCTTTTAATTTTTCTCTCATCAGTCTCCAGAGAAAAAGAAACTGCTTTTGATGCAACACCTCTTGAGTTTTCAAGACAGAGACTTTCAAAAGTGATGGAATAGTCCCTCAGAACCCGTTTTGAGCAAAACTCCTGCAGAGGGCTCTGGGAGAGAAGGAAGTAGGAGTTGCTCATGAGAATATAAAATCTTNACCTCTTGAGTTTTCAAGACAGAGACTTTCAAAAGTGATGGAATAGTCCCTCAGAACCTGTTTTGAGCAGAACTCCTGCAGAGGGCTCTGGGAGAGAAGGAAGTAGGAGTTGCTCATGAGAATATAAAATCTTAATGAAGAATTTGGGACATACACAAGTGTCTAACAATGTGACAATGCATAAAACTGTTCCAAGGAATCTGATGAACAGTCAGCTTTGAAGGACAATTGTCTTAAAAAAAAAAAAACAACAACAACAGAAATGAGAACCTCAAGTGTCAAGAGGCTGGCACTCAACTTTCACAAGAGTTTACAATCAAGCATTCCCCTGCCCCTGTCCATTCTGTGCTTCAAAATGCATCAACTACATTTTACAAGGCCCTAATTTGCCCTTCATTTCTCTCAGCATCTGTCCATTTCTAAGTAAACTAGGCCATGATTCATTATGTTCTCCTGTGCCCACAGGCCAGAACAGAGGGTTTAGATAAGCAGGTCTAAAGCAAGGAGTACTTCCAGAAGGATTCAAGGGTTAAAGGTAAAAAGCAAACCATACACACAAAAAGAAATACATAGATATAAATAGATATAATTACATTACCAATAGAGATTTAAAATAAGTAAAATATGTCATTGTATTTACATTAAAATACCAAGAAAGTAAGAATAAATACATACAGGCTTTGCGTCTCTATACATTAACTAAATACAAATCTCTCTGCACCTGTTCTCTAGAACCTACACAGATCAATAACTAAAACAAATAAAACCATGAGTAACCCCCATCTGCAACATAACTAGATGACAGAGGATGCTACAAATCTTATTTTACCCAGAAGTAGTGAAGGAAGAATCTGAAAACTGCAAGTGCCAGCACTGAAGAATTGTTGGAGCTGAGAATCTGCTGGAGAATGCTTGAGAAAGACCAGAAGGCAGCAGGCCTGGCAGTGGCCGAGCACAGATAAAAATCATTCCTACTAGGAAGATGTCATGCTCTGAGAGGATCAACACTGACAAAAGTTGATAATGTGTTGGATCAAGACACCATCAGTGGGGACACAAATGGAGGGGGCTGCCCAGATGTCGCAGTCTTGGGAAGGTGCCTTTTTGGAAAGATGATAGATGTCGCTAAAGCCCAGGTGTTGAAGCAGAAGGAGGAAGGAACACTGGGTCCATTGGAAAAGAACAAGGACAGCCTCCTCAATAAAAGGTGCCATCTAGTTTTGAAAAGGGCTCTTAACTATATCAATAGAACACAGCACTCTTGAACTAAGAAATTAAGTGATCCTCCCCAAAACCATAATGTTGTCCATACAGAATCACATATTGTTACTGATCCAGGAAAATACAAGACCATTCAGAATTAAAATGGCAGATATCATCCCCACAAAGTCACTCTAAGACCTTGGAAATTGAGAATCAAAATATTTCAAAGGGTGGGAATTCTTCCAGTACCCCAAAACTACAAAGTTGAAGAAAACAAGCACAACTTCCAACTGAATTAAATATACATAAAAAAGCACTTTGTATATTTTTTAGAAAACAAACACACTTCTAATCAGAAATAAAAAAGCTCAGAACAGAAATGGAAACAATTTCAAAAAATTTAAATAGGAATCAATTAAATGGGTAATATGGGAACACTATCNTGCTGCCCGCCTTCCGCGGCTCTAAGATGGTTTCTGTTCAGGGAGCCCTGGCTGTCCCAAACACTCCAGTGTCCACCCCTCAGGGCATCTGAGAGGCGTGGGGCACTTCTGTTCCTGGAAGCCAGACCCCAAGCAAGGCTGCTCCCCCGAGGCCCCTTCCCCCATCTGGGAGCTTATCCTGATGAGTGGCTCCCTCTTGGCGGCTGGCTAATTTTTCAGGCTTGGATGCCTGGGAAAGGAGTGGGGACTGGAGGGGACTTGTGTGCTTCTGCTGGGCACAAGAGTCACAAACGTACGTGCGGTCCCCTGCTCTCTCTCTGAGGCTCCTGAAGCTTGTGCTAAACACCTGCTCCCCGGCCACATCCAGGAGTGTCAGAGGGCTGGAGAGTAATTATTATTTTGGCTTATGCAACTGAGAGGCAGGGTTCGTTATTCCTGCGAGGGGAGGAGGCGTGGGGGGCAGTTAATTATATAACGCTCCTGCCTGTCAAAGCCATGGCGCCCCGTCCCAGGCGGCCTCTTCTGTGCTGTTGTTGTTTTCCTGGAGTGGGTTGGAGAGCTTCCTTGACCCTGGGGTGCCTGGGCCAGGCCGAACAGACAGCCCTCCTTGGGTTCTAGGCCGTGGGCNTGGACATGGAACAACAGATTGGCTACAAATAGGAAAAGGAGTACGTCAAGGCTGTATATTGTCACCCTGCTAATTTAACTTATACGCAGAGTACATCATGAGAAATGCTGGGCTGGAAGAAGCACAAGCTGGAATCAAGATTTCTGGGAGAAATATCAATCACCTCAGATATGCAGATGACACCACCCTTATGGCAGAAAGTGAAGAAGAACTAAATAGCCTCTTGATGAAAGTGAAAGAGGAGAGTGAAAAAGTTGTTTCCGACAAAGGTCCGTCTAGTCAAGGCTATGGTTTTTCCTGTGGTCATGTGTGGATGTGAGAGTTGGACTGTGAAGAAGGCTGAGCGCCGAAGAATTGATGCTTTTGAACTGTGGTGTTGGAGAAGACTCTTGAGAGTCCCTTGGACTGCAAGAAGATCCAACCAGTTCATTCTGAAGGAGATCAGCCCTGGGATTTCTTTGGAAGGAATGATGCTAAAGCTGAAACTCCAGTACTTTGGCCACCTCATGTGAAGAGTTGACTCACTGGGAAAGACCCTGATGCTGGGAGGGATTGGAGGAAGGAGAGGAAGGAGACAACAGAGGATGAGACGGCTGGATGGCATCACCGACTTGATGGACATGAGTCTGAGTGAACTCCGGGAGTTGGTGATGGACAGGGAGGCCTGGGGTGCTGCGATTTATGGGGTTGCAAAGAGTCAGACACGACTGAGTGACTGAACTAACTAGCTAACTATCCCAAGGGAGAAAGCTGGCTCTCAACACCTCAGCCAAGAGACTGTATTTAGCATCACTGATAACCAGCAAATGGACATTCTGGACCTCAGAGAGTGATGTGTTAGGGGAGTACAGTATCGCCAATGTAGCATTCTTTCAAAAAAATATTTTACCTGTATCTAATCATGAAAAAATAATCAGACACATCTAGAACATAGGACATTCTCAAAGGCAACTGGCTTGCACTCCCTTCAGAACTGTCAGTGACGTGAAAACAAAGGAGGGGAAGTATTCTTCCAGCAAAAGGAGATTAAAGAGATATGAATAAATTCAGTGTCTGATTCTTTATTCAATCTTGATTTAGAAAGAAATCTCCAGTTGTAAAGAATATTTTTGGAATAAATGGGGAAATTTAAATATGCTCTGTATTCATATAAACTATGGTAGCAGATATTAAGTCTATTATGTCGTGGCAGTTGTAGTGTGCTGATGTAGAACAATGTGTTATTTTTCCTTAGTTACCACCTGGCTGAAGTATCTAGGGGTGTGGCATCATGTTTTGTACAAACTTTCAAATCAATTAACAAAATCTGAATGTGGGTAGATGCATGTATGCACACATGGATGGGGTTAAATATAAAACAGGTATCTCAAAATGTTAATAACTAATGAGGCATTTCCCTGGCGGCCCAGGAATTAGGACTCAGTGCTTCCACTGCAGGGAACATGGGTCCAGTCCCTCACTGGGGAATTAAGAACTGGAGTGCTGAGTGGTGTGACCAATAAAATAAATATAGTAGGTTTCCCTGGTGGCTCAGTGGTAAGAAAAAATCTGCCTGTAATACATGGAATGTGGGTTCAATCCCTGGATCAGGAAGATGCCCTGGAGAAAGAAATGGCAACCCACTCCAATATTCTTGCCTGGAGAATTTCATGGACCGAGGAGCCTGGCGGGGTTGCAGTCCATGGGATCACAAAAGAGTTGTACATGATTTAATGACTAAACAACGAGAGATATCATCCCCAACAAAAAGAACCAACTGTGTAGCACAGAGAACTCTACTCAATGTTCTGTAGTGACTCATATGGGAAAAGAATCTAAAAAAGAGTGGATATATGTGTGTGTGTAGCTGATTCACTTTCCTGTATGGCAGAAAGTAATACAACACTGTAAACCAACTATACCCCAACAAAAATTTTAAAGAAAAAGAAAATTTGGAAGGCAATATTTTAAAATGTATGTAGTAACTAATGCATGTAGGTGTGCTGGATTAAACATACTACCTCCCTCACCCCCTCATTCATTTCTACATAGAAACTCAGAATGTTACTGTGTTTAACAATAAGGTCTTGGCAGATAATAATTAGTTACATTAAAATGAGGTCATTCTGGATTATGATGGCCCTAAACCTGATACAGGACTTCCCTGGTAGCTCAGCATTAAAAAAAAAAAAAAAAGTAATCTGCCTGCAATGCAGAGGATGCAGGGCATGTGAATTTGATCCCTGGGTCAGGAAGATTCCCTGGAGAAGGATATGGCAACCCACTCCACTATTCTTGCCTGGGAAATCCCATGGACAGAGGAGCCTGATGAGCTACAGTCCATGGGATCACAAAGAGTTGGGCACTACTGAGCAAGTGCACACACACACACACACACACACATGTTAAATCTAATATGGTCCTTAAAAGGAAAGACACACAGGGGAAAAGCCCACGATGATGGAAACAGAGTTCTGAGAAATACAGAGGTGCCCTGGGCTGCCAGCCATCATTGAACATTAGGAAGAGGCAAAGAATTTCCCCAGAGCTTTCAGTGGGGGGCAGGGACTGTGGACACCTTGATTTTAGACTTCTACTTTCCAGAACTATGAAAAAATAAGTTTTTGTTGTTTGANACAGAGGTGCCCTGGGCTGCCAGCCATCATTGAACATTAGGAAGAGGCAAAGAATTTCCCCAGAGCTTTCAGTGGGGGGCAGGGACTGTGGACACCTTGATTTTAGACTTCTACTTTCCAGAACTATGAAAAAATAAGTTTTTGTTGTTTGAATCACCCAATTTGTGGTAATTAGTTATGCAAGTCCTGGGGAAATTAACATGGTAGGTAAAGCTAAAAACACTTTAGGTTTTTACTCAGTAAAAATACTGCAGGTTTTTCAGGAGTTGGGAAGTATTTCAAAACCACAAGTAAGGAAAAAATAACAATAAATAAAAATTTAAAATTTTAATTGATTCATAGAACAAAATCAAGGAAATAAATCAGCCAAGCTTATCTTCCCAATAAATGTGAGGAGTCCATGGCCCTCAGTAACCTCAGAATACCTCCTGACCTCCATGTTAAAAAGTGAGCATAATCATCTCTCTCCTCCCTAAATTTATGCCCCAAATCTTGAGTGACTGACTGTGATTATTGTGTAGAAGCACCAGATGTTCAAAACTGGGGAGGTGGTTGGGAATAATACTGCTGAGCCACAGGAAATGCAGTTGGCCTTCAGTAGAAATGAGTGGAGTGAAGGTTCTGGAAAGAGGTTTTTGTTGTTCAGTTGCTCAGTTGCATTGCTCAGTCACATCCGACTCTTTGTGACCCCATGGACTGCAGCATGCCAGGCTTTCTTTCCTCCACCATCTCCAGGAAACAGGATAAAGGGACAAAACAGATCTTCAATTCATAGGAATGATAATATCATCTAATAAGCCAAAATGTGAGCAAAGTCAATATTAGGCCTGGTTTGGGACAAAGAAATTGTTGGCTTTACACAGAAAGGGACATGACAGTGGAAGAGAGAGGTTGGAGCTGTCCCAGGCTGTCTGTAGAGTAAGAAGGTTATTGTAGTCTGTGGACCTGGAACTGGTCTTCTGGGGTCTGCATTCAGGGTGTCTTACTCTGCATTTGTGACTTTAGAAAATCAGGGATAATCATCATACTCATAGGGCTGTTGTAAGAAATGAGTCTTCATAGTACTAAAAAGCATTTCTGCAACCCATTATGCATGTTTGTGCTGTACATTTTTCTTGGATCTCAGGCCTTGTACATCAAACCACGGTAAATGCAGAAGCAGTGATTTCAACAGAGCTTGACTCCGAAATTTTGCAATGATCACGCCCAGTGTTTCAAGGTATGGGGAGAAGAATTCTGCAGACAGTGCAACCACTGTGAAAATTTTATTTTCCCCTTTGAAGATTTTGTAGTTTTCTAATAAGGTAATGCAAATTTGATAATCAGAAAAGAATGAAAGAACTAGTCATGTCCCTCTTAATCCTCATCTTCCCACTGGGGGGGAAAAAATGGAGGTGGCAGAGATAGAAGTGGGGTGGAAAGATGATTATTTTTGTTTCCAAGAATAAGAAGACCAGTTAAGAAGCAAAAGTGTTCAAACACCCCACATAGCCCCTGCCCTAGTCCTGCCCAGGCAGCTGACACTGGGGCTGGTTGTCCAAGAGGTCAGGGGTTGTTCTCGGGTCAGGGGAAACTTAGTGGAAAACTAGGAAAAAAATGTTTAAATAGACTCAGATTGAATTTAGTGAATTATTCTGATGAAAATACACAGGCTCAAGCAGGAAAGCAAAAGGACATTGACAAGTCTGGATGTTTATTTAATGCAGATTTATGGACTTCATTACAAAAAAAATATTGATTAATAATAACTTGATGTGAAAGTTGGACTATAAAGAAAGCTGAGCACAGAAGAATTGATGCTTTTGAACTGTGGTGTTGGAGAAGACTCTAGAGAGTCCCTTGGACTGCAAGGAGTTCCAACCAGTCCATCCTAAGGGAGATCAGTCCTGGGTGTTCATTGGAAGGACTGATGGTGAAGCTGAAACTCCAATACTTTGGCCACCTGATGCGAAGAGCTGACTCATTTGAAAAGGCCCTGATGCTAGAAAAGATTGAGGACAGGAGGAGAAGCGGACGACAGAGGATGAGATGGTTGGATGGCATCATCAACACAATGGACTTGGGTTTGGGTAAACTGCGGGAGTTGGTGATGGACAGGGAGGCCTGGCATGCTGCGGTTCATGGGGGGTCGCAAAGAATTGGACACAACTGAGTGACTGAACTGAACTGAACTTCCAAACAAAAGCCAATGTGTATATAGTTGAAATAAAATTGATAAAACACGTCAGCAATTGCATTGTCCCAGGTTTCAGAATTCTAGATCCTTAAGTACTTTTTCATAATTTAGTCCAGTTTTAAAAGAGCACAATGACTAGTGAGGATGGCAGCCAAATATTATTAAAAATATACATATATGCAATATCTGACTTAATGACTACCATACTGATTGCTAATTTATCTGTGTCTTTATGTAAAAAAATTAAACAAATCCCTGCTTGACACACATGGCAGTCACAGATTTTTAGACACTGAGGAATCTTAAGAGGGCTTTAAAGTCTATCCAGTACAGCTGCCTGTGCAAAGGAGGCTTTACAGTATATAACACAAGAGAAGGGCAGTCAGGCCCTCGGATGAGGTCTTCAGATATTTGTCTGCCCACCTTCGTATTATCCAGATCTGTAATATAAAAAAAAAGAGCTACCACTTAGCAACCTCTGTGTGCCTGGAACTGTGCAGGGTTTTTGTTTATCTGTTTCAATTACAGCATCTGCTTCTTTTTTCCCCCTTTTATGCCACTTATCACTTATGGAACAGCATTTTTTACTAGTGCGCTTCTTTATTCCTTGTCCACTTTTCCCTGGACTGTAAATTCTTTGAGGGTAAAAATTGTCATAACTTTGCTTGCTGCTGTATCCCTAATCCCTTCTACATAGCCTGGAACTCACCAAGTATTTGTTAAATTAATAAACACAGCTTTGGATTCTTCTCCCAGCTTTAAAATTAACCAGATCTAAAGGTCATTGAGGTGTTCCTCAAAGCTAATAAATGTCAGTGCCAAGAATCAGACCCAGCTCCATTTGACCACAGAGGTCACCCAATTATTGGCCACCCAATTAGTTTAAAGGGAACCTACTAATTAAGCAACTTCAAATTAATGACATGAATTATATCCAATTCCTGCTCTCTCTCCCCAAAGCTAAAAAAGTATGTATTTCAAATCTGAGTTTTAATTTTCTACAAGATGATATTAATGTCACCTCTGGGCTTGGTGTTTTTATAATGCTTTACATGATAGATTTCAATGTTCATACATGCTCACCATCCCCAATCATCCCTATGGATGTCTTTTTTCCTCTGACCAAAACCATACACACAATATAAATCAATGATTTGCTGGAATCAGTCTGTACTGGCTCCCAGAACACATTGTTAAATTTTCAGGGAGTTTGTGAGTGGGATGTCAAACCACAGCCATTATTAAAAATTAAACTTACAATAAAATAAATTATATGAAAAATAAATAAAATATCAGTGGAGAAAGAATAAGCTTTCAAACAAATGGTGCTGGAACAACTGGACAACCATGGGCAAAAAATAGCTTTGACTTGAAACCATACCATATAAAATATTAACTCAAATTGATTGTGGATTTAAATTTAAAATTTCAATATTTTATAAGAAACATAGGAGAAACTCTTTAGGATCTAAACCTAGGTGAGGAGTCTTTAGACATGACATTAAAGGCAAGATCCATAAAAGAAAGCACTGATAAACTTACCTTCATCAAAATTTAAAATTTTTGTGCCACAAAAGGCCCTTTTAAGAGGATGAAAAGATACATTACAGACTGGAAGAAAAAACTTGCAAACCACATATCTGACAAAATTCTTGTATCTAGGTGATATAAAGAATTCTCAAAACTCAACAGTAAAGAAACAAAAAATCTGATTAGAAGCTGGGTAAAAGATATAAAGAAGCACTTCATGAAAGAGGTGAGGTGACAAACAAATACATGAAAAGCTGTCTAACATCATTAGCCATTAAGTAATGCAAATTAATATCTCAATAAGATTTCATTATTCAATTATTAAAATAGCTAAAGTGAAAAATAAAACTCTGGGAAGGATGCTTGTTTGATCTGTCATACATTCTGGCAGGAAGCTAAAATGATACAACCACCTAAGAAAATAATTTCCAAAATAATTTGGAAAATTTTTCTTTACTTTATCATATGATTCAGCAGTCACACTCGGTCACATCCCAGAAAATTGAAAAATTACATTCACACAAAAACCTGTACACAAGTGTTTATGGGAACTCTACCCATAACAGTAAAGGCTAGAACAACTCAAATAATCCATCAGTGGGTGAGTGGTTAACCAAACTGGTATATCCACACAATGGAACACTGCTTAGCAATAAAAAGGAACGATACCTGAAACGAAGTTCAGAGAATTCTGCTTAGTGAAAGACAGTATCAGATTTATATAACCTATGGTTCTATATTTAAAACATTCTGGACATTGATTGTTATATTAGCAACAGACATGGAGAAGAGACTCAGAATTACGAGAGACAAGGACAGAGTGGTGACAATCTAAAGAGAAAACACAAGGGAATTTCTCTGTGGTGATGGGACGTTTATGCATCTTGAATGTCCTGATGGTTACACAAATCTATACAGGGGATAAAGCTGCACACATGCCACAGACGTAACACACCGACACACACCGACAAATGAATCATTGTTTTTAGTCTAGTAATATCATGTCATTGTTGTTCAGTTGCCCAGTTGTGTCCAACTCTTTGAGACCCTGTGGATTGCAGCAGGCCAGACCTCCCTCTCCCTCACCATCTCCCAGAGTCTGCCCAAGTTCATGTTCATCGTATCAGTGATGCCGTCCAGCCATCTCATCCTCTGATGCCCTCTTATCCTTCTGCCCTCAATCTTTCCCAGCATTAGGGACTTTTTCAGTGAGTAATTGGTTCACATCAGATGACAAAATACTGGAGCTTCAGCTCCAGTAGTATCATACAAGTCTCAATTTCATGTTCATGATATTGTATTACAGTTATATAAGATGTCAACATTGGTGGAAGCTGGGTAAAGGGTATGTGGGGTTCTACTATTTTTGCAAATTCCTATGTGTCTTATAATTACTTCAAAATAAAAAGGTAAACAAAACAAATGCATAAGAAATATTCAAGACAGCAATTTCTAATTGTTTTACAATATTTTAGTATTAACTCTGTCCTGAAGTTATTTACATCCACCCAGTGCTGGCTGTATTAGTCAGCTCAGGCTACTGTAAAAAAAATCCCAGAGCCTTAGTGGCTTCAACAATAGACTTTCCTCACAGTTCTGGCGGTTGGGGTGTTCAGAATCAAGAAGCCGGGCAGACTTGATTCCTGGTAAGAGTGCTCTTCCTGGCCTGTAGATGACCGCCTTCCAGCTGAGGCTGTGTCCTTACATGGTGGGGTGCAGGCAAGCTCTGGTGTTTCTTCCTCTTCTAATAGGGACATTAATCCTACCATGGGAGCCCTATCCTCATGATGTCCTCTAAAGTTAATTACCTCCCAAAGTCTCCAGCTTCAAATACTATCACACTGGGAGTTAGGTCTTCAACATATAAATTCTAAGGGGATACAAACATTCAGTCCCTAACAATGGAAGCATCATACAAGTTCTGCTATCATGCCTCTCTTCCCTACTCTGCATTCATTGATATCTCATTGGTGGCTGGAATCCAGCCATATAATAGTATTTATATCATAGAAATAAGTACAAACTATAAACCAGAATTTGGTTTATTGTACTGCTGATTGCAAAATGAGAATAGTGGAGAAAATGTTAATATTGTAAATTAAGCTTTAAAGTGTGCTGTGTCTATAAACCATTATATCATGAAGAGCATCAAATTGATAAGGCAGTCTTCTATTATTTGAAAACTATTGTTTGATTCAGCAAAGAAATTGCTCACATTTCGATTCATCAAAGAAGTTCATCATGAGTGAGAAAAGTTTCAACATTGGTCTTTTTTTGTTTCACTTTCTTCTTCTTGAAGTGAAAGTGAAACTGTTAGTCACTTAGTCGTGTCTGACTCTGTGACCCCATGGACTGTAGCCCTTCAGGCTTCTCTGTCCATGGAATTCTCCAGGCAAGAATACTGGAGTGGGTAGTTATTCCTTCTCCAGGGGATCATCTCTTCCCGACCCAGGGATTGAACCTGGGTCTCCTGCATTGCAGGCAGATTCTTTACCCTCTGAGCCACCAAGGAAGCCCTTTCCTCTCATTAAGTAAACAAAGATAGCAATTACATTCATGTTGGGACCATACGCATTCATTAATTGCAACTGCAGATTGGCTACAGACACAAAAAATTTTTTTAATTAATTTATTTTAATTGGAGGCTAATTACTTTACACTTTTGTGGTGGTTTTTGTCATACATAGACATGAATCAACCATGGGTGCACATGTATCCCCCATCCTTAAACCTCTTCCCACCTCCTTCCCCATCCATCCCTCTGGGCTATCTCAGAGCACCGGCTTTGAGTGATCTGCTTCAATCATCGAACTTGCACTGGCTATCTATTTTACATGTGGCAATATACATGTTTCAATGCTATTCTCTCAAATCATCCACCCTCTTCTCTCACATAGTCCAAAAGTCTGTTCTTTACATCTTTGTCTCTTTTGCTGTCTTGTATATAGGGTCAAAATTATCATCTTTCTAAATTCTATATATATGCGTTAATATACTATATTGGTGTTTCTCTTTCTGACTTACTTTTCACTCTTTATAATAGGCTCCAGTTTCATACACCTCATTAGAACTGACTCAAATGCATTCTTTTTATAGGTGAGTAATATTCCATTGTGTTTATGTACCACAGCTTTCTTTTTTTTTAATTTAAGTTTATTTATTTTAATTGGAGGCTAATTACTTTACAATATTGTATTGGTTTTGCCATACATCNAGCCAGAGCTGGAAGGCAAGGGGCAAACTCGGCCCTAGAGGTGGCTGCTGCTGCTGCTGCTAAGGCGCTTCAGTCGTGTCCGACTCTGTGCGACCCCATAGACGGCAGCCCACCAGGCTCCACCGTCCCTGGGATTCTCCAGGCAAGAACGCTGGAGTGGGTTGCCATTGCCTTCTCCAATGCGTGAAAGTGGAAGTGCCATTAGACGGCAGCCTCTACCAAACTGTGAGCAGGCTCCCGGTTGCTAACCAAGTCTTCCTGGGATCCTGTCATCTGCCAGGAGGGTCACAGCCAGAGATCAGCTCCTCAGAGGAGGCATACGGCACACTTGAGATGGTGCTCCCTCTGCACATCCAGGAAACCGAGTGGCTGGGACTGGGGAGGTGATAAGATGCACCGCCAAACCGGGAGAGGGCAAGCACCTGGTTGCCTGAACTGCTCGGACCTGGAAAGGGCACAAAGTGCAGGCCCAACTGAGTCTGTGCCTTTGTGGAGTACCCGCTTTCCTGAACCTGAGCAGCGCAGATCTGGGAAGTGCACGTAATCCAGGGCCTGCCTTAAACGGTTCCCCTGCAGGGCAACCTGGAGCCTGAGCAGTGTAGACTGGGGGAGCAGTGTAGACTGGGAAAGCACACACGCAGTGAGTGGGGGCAAACCCACTGTGGCCCAGACACTGCGGGCACTCCCCACATATGCCAGTGATATTTGTTTGCAGTGTTCCTCCCTCGCCACAGCACAATTGAACAAGTGAGTCTAAGCAAATGACCACCCACCTTCACCCCCTTATGTCAAGGTAGAAGTTAGACACTGAAGAGACTCGCAAACAGAGGAAGCCAAAATAAACAGAGGGAACCGCTTTGGAAGTGACCGGTGCAACAGATTAAAACCCTGTAGTTAGCACTGGCTACACTGGAAGGGACCTATAGACCTTGAGAAAAAGTGTAAGCTGGAACAAGGAACTATTTGAAACTGAACTGACCCTGACCACACACTGCCCTCAACAGCTCCAGAGAAATTCCTAGATATATTTTACTATTATCATTTTTTAAATTAAAAAAAATTTAAGTTCTTTATTACTCCTTTAATTTTCATTTTTAAAACCTACTATTACCCTNGTGTAAGCTGGAACAAGGAACTATTTGAAACTGAACTGACCCTGACCACACACTGCCCTCAACAGCTCCAGAGAAATTCCTAGATATATTTTACTATTATCATTTTTTAAATTAAAAAAAATTTAAGTTCTTTATTACTCCTTTAATTTTCATTTTTAAAACCTACTATTACCCTGCAAAAAAAGACCCTATTTTAAAAGCAAATTTCATATTTTTTTAAATAACTTTTGTGATTTTTTTTTTTAAGATTGTATTTTTGAGAGTCTAACCTCTGCTCTAGATTTTTAATCTTTACTTTTCGGTATTTGTTATCAATCCTGTACCTTTAAGAATCCAATCTTCAGTACCCATTTTTACTTAGAAGTGTGATTACTGGCTTGATTGCTCTCTCCCCCTTTGACTCTCCTTTTTCTCCCTCAGGTCACCTCTATCTCCTCCCTGTCCTTCTCTTCTCTACTTAACTCTGTGAATCTCTTTGAGTCTTCCGGGCTGTGGAGAACGCTTAGGGAACTGATTACTGGCGAGATCTGTCTCTTTCCTTTTGACTCCCCTCCTGGTCACCTCTATCTCCTTCCTTCATCTTCTCTTCTCTGTGGAACTCCGTGAACCTCTCTACCTGTTCCAGACTGTGGAGGGCCAATAGGGAAGTGATTACTGGCTAGATTGCTCTCCCCCCTTTTGATTCTCCCTCTTCTCCTCCTGGTCACCTCTATCTCCCTCCTCCCTCTTCTCTTCTCCATGTAACTCTGTGAACCTCTCTGGGTGTCCCCCACTGTAGAGAATCTTTTAACCATTAGCCTAGATGTTTTATCATCTGTGCTGTATGAATGGAGAATTCTTGAGGCTACTGTAAGAATAAGACTGAAAGCCACAGGCAAGAGGCTTAAATCCAAAACTTGAGAACACAAGAAAACTCCTGACTCCAGGGAACATTAATTGACAAGAGCTCATCCTAAAGCCTCCATACCTACACTGAAACCAAGCTCCACCCAAGAGCCAACAAGTTTCAGAGCAAGACATATCAAGCTAATGCTCCAACAACACAGGAACATAACCAAGAGCACAAAAATACAGGCAGCCAAAAGTGACACCAAACCCAAGACACCTCAAAACTCCCTACTGGACACTTCATTGCACTCCAGAGAGAAGAGATCCAACTCCACTCACCAGAACACCAATGCAAACTTCCTTAACCAAGAAACCTTGACAAGCCACTCATCCAACCCCACCCACAGGGAGGAACCTTTGCAATAAAGAGGAACCACAAACTTCCAGCATACAGAACAGCCACCCCAAACACAGCAATCTAAAGAAGAAGAAAAGGCACAGAAATATTCAGCAGATAAAGGAACATGATAAAAGCCCACCAAACCAAACAAAAGAGGAGGAGTAGGGAGTCTACCTATTTATAAAGACTTTAGGGCCTAATAATCATAACAATACTGACAACAACTAGCATTTATTGAACACTTACTTCATGCCAGGTTTTGTACTAATGGGTTGACTTTACCTGAACTCAGAAAGAAACCCCTCCTCTCTAACACGTGGTCACCATGGCCACATCTTCTGTATCTTGTCTCCAACTGCTATTTAAATTAGAGCTGTGCCTAGTAATAGCAATTGTAACCCAATACTCGTAGTTAAATTGCTAATTCTATTACATGTCTCAAATATAAGTTTTAGTGAACTATACATGCGTAACTAACCTACAACTCAGTGAACCTGACTGTGGGTGCCAGTCTTATGATTTCTGAGTTGTACATGCATTTGCAATTGCATTTGTAATTAAATAATCACAGTGACCCTATGAAAGTGGTACTCAGATTATTCTCATTTTCAGATAAGGAAATGGAGAGGTTAATTAACTTAAGTGAAGTCATTCAGCAGGTAGGTGGCAGTCAAATCCCAGAGTCTTCCATTCTCTGGAATATAAATGCCATGATGGTAGCAACCATGTCTGTCTCATTTGCTTCTGCCTCTCTAGTGCCTACAGCAGGATCTGACATACAGCAGGTGATCAATAAATACGTGGGGAATGAGTGAAGAGTTAACTCTTATCCCTTACTCTCAACCACACTGCCAGATACATCACATAGTCAGCCCTCCCAGTGGTCTTGTAAGAGACAGCAAGGAAGGCCCTAGTGGTGAGCACAGGTATTTAACATCATTTCTTTCATCTCTGCTCCTGGAAAACCAAGTGAAACTGTGCATATTTTGCTGGCCTTAAGTCCCTTCCTTTTGCACAAAGGATGATAGAACTGTGGAATATTTGTGTCAGGGAGCCCAAGTAGATAAGCCTGCTTCCCTTGGCCTTTGCTCTGGAAATGGCATTCCCATTGACAGTGGGTCCTGATTTTGCAAGGAAAAGCCAGCTGGTTGATTAGTTGTATGAGTGACCATCTCCTGTAGGAGTTCTGATTAGTTTTCATCATGCCTCTGCCTTTGGACCATGAATGATTGTCTCACTTTTCTATCGCCAAAACTGGTTACCTGTTAATATATTTCCAGCCCTAACAGAAGAGAAATGAGAAGGGAGATGGCTTAAGTGTCCCATCGGTACTCAACCTGCTATCACTAGTGCTGAGCAGGGCCACTCATCCCTTAAGAGTTGACAGAGCATCCCTGAGATAAAGTGGACACCGCTGCTGAAGCCACGAGTGCTCAGAGTGCAGCCATGTCCATCTAGAACACAGGAAAACAAAGGCAGCCTCCTGGAGGAAGGACGTGCTCCCACTTGAAAACATCCAGCTCTGTGGAATCCAAGAGGATTGATTGTTTAGTAAATATTTCATCAGGAACATCAGCTGTGGAATTTGGATGCTTAAGTATTGCAGATAATTAAATGTAAATAATTAAAAATTAATAATGTTTGAAATGTTAAGCATAATGAGGCAGCTGATATCATAGAAGAAGGCGTCCACTCATCCTGAAGATTCCCTGGCCGCCTTCAGGGCTGGGTCACAGCAGAGATGGCTTGTGTCAGTTCCTGATAGTTCCAGGGATGCAGCACTTCACTCCAACTTGGCAAAAGGCACTCACTACCAGCAGATGTCTTCTGGTCCACACCACTGTAGTATGCAGATCTTTCCAAAGGCTCTATCTAGAGCTGTTACTGGGGCGTGTGTGAGCAGGGGCAGGAGAGAGCCTGTAAACTTACTGCCAGAAATCACACTTGCAGTCAGAAGGTGCTAGAACTGAAACAAAGATGAATCCACATTTGTTTAGTGAATTATGTAATGGAAATAAGCTCCCTGGAGAGTTGTTCCATTTAGTCTTTTCTCTTGCTCTCGCTCTCTCATCTTCAATCATTTCCCTATTCCTCCCCAGTAGCTACTTCTCTTCATTCTAAAAATAATATGCTCAAGTGTTCCTCCTCGTACAAAGAGAATTCTCTCAACGTGTCTCCCTGTAAAAGCCTCTCCTCTCTCCTTTCTTTCCTCATCAAACTTCTTGAAAGAGTGTAGCACATTCCCTCCTCCCTCTCTGCAGCCCTGCTTCCCTGGTATGGCAGCCTGACCCTGCCATCACCACACCACACACAAACTGCTCCCAGCAGTTACTGATGCTGTACTGCCCCATAAATCTAATGCTCTCTCTTTCTAAAAATCTTTTTAAAATGTATTCATTTCTTTATTTTTCTGACTGCACTGGGTCTTTGTTTCTGTGTGTGGGTTTTCTCTAGTTGTGGGACATGGGGGTCTATTTTCAGTACACAGGCTTCTTATTGAGGTGGCTTCTCTTGTTGCAGAGAAGGGCTCTAGGGCGTGTGGGCTCAGTAGCTTTGGCACATGGGTTTAGTTGCTCTGCAGCATGTAGAATCTTCCTAGACCAGGGATCAAACCCATGTCCCCTGTATTGGCAGGTGGATTCTTAATCAATGGGCCAGCAGGGAAGTCTCAATGTTCTATTAAGACTTCTCCATAGCATCTTATACTTGCAACACTATTTTTCTGAAATCATTTTCTCCTGATGCTCCATCTACCTCTCTGGTGACCATGGTTTAGTTCCTGGCCTGCCCTCAAAGGTGAGCTTTTCCCCTACATTCTTGTCTTCTCTATACAAGGGCCTGCAAATGCAAGCCCAGCAGAGAGAAAGCCGGAAACATGAACTCGTGAAATAGATGGGAGAGGAGAGCTACAAGACAATAGGGAGTGGTGCGGTCTGTGGTGAATGGATATTGTATACCCTCATGCTGAAGGCATTCACATTGGAATAAAGTCACTTTGCTCTCTTTAGCGGCCTTACCAAGAGCAAAGAATTATAAGCATAAATATTAATGGTCAGGTAGAAAGAAGGAATGGAGGAGGCAATGGTACCCCACTCCAATACTCTTGCGGGGAAAAATCCCATGGATGGAGGAGGCTGGTAGGCTGCAGTCCATGAGGTCGCTAAGAGTCGGACACGACTGAGTGACTTCACTTTCACTTTTCACTTTCTTGCATTGGAGAAGGAAATGGCAACCCACTCCAGTGTTCTTGCCTAGAGAATCCCAGGGATGCCAGAGCCTGCTGGGCTGCCGTCTATGGGGTCACACAGAGTCGAAGCGACTTAGCAGCAGCAGCAGCAGCACAAAGAAAGAAAGAAAGTGAAGTTGCTCAGTCGTGTCGAACTCTTTGCGACCCCATGGACTGTAGCCTCCCAGGGTCCTCCATCCAAGGGATTCTCCAGGCAAGAATACTGGAGTGGGTTGCCATTTCCTTCTCCAGGGGTCTTCCCTACCCAGGGATTGAACCTGGGTCTCCCGCATCGCGGGCAGTTGCTTTAACCTCTGAGCCACCAGAGGTTAGACAACGGTCAGATAAGACAGAGGAGAAAAAGGCATGTTTATTTTATGTTCTTCTCTGGTAAAGACGCGACTGATATCAGTATCAGGGATGGTTGCTGTTCGTTTTCTATTGGTTTTTATTGTCATGNTAACCTCTGAGCCACCAGAGGTTAGACAATGGTCAGATAAGACAGAGGAGAAAAAGGCATGTTTATTTTATGTTCTTCTCTGGTAAAGATGTGACTGATATCAGTATCAGGGATGGTTGCTGTTCATTTTCTATTGGTTTTTATTGTCATGGTACACAAAGAAGTAACAGCAACTGAGCGCAAAGTACCTTGGCCACCTGAATGCATTCATTTCCTGTTTTTCCCTGAGGTCTGCATGCACTCTGTTTAGGAAATGCTTGCTGGGTGTTTGCCATACTTAGTACATTTGCACTTCTTCAACTCAGCAGACTCAACTCTTCCTCACCCCACCTTCTATCAAGCTACCAATCATTCTCTTAAAAAAAAAAATATTGGAGGTTTTGAACTGTGATGTTGGAGAAGACTCTTGAGAATCCCTTGGAGACTCTCCAAGCAGTAGTCCAACAAAGGAGATCCAACCAGTCCATCCTAAAGGAGGTCAGTCCTGGGTGTTCTTTGGAAGGACTGATGTTGAAGCTGAAACTCCAATACTTTGGCCACCTGATGCGGAGAGCTGACTGATTTGAAAAGACCCTGATGCTGGGAAAGATTGAGGGCAGGAGGAGAAGGGGCTGATGCAGGATGAGATGGTTGGATGGCATCACTGACACAATGGACCTGGGTTTGGGTAAACTGCGGGAGCTGGTGATGGACAGGGAGGCCTGGCGTGCTGTGGTTCATGGGGTTACAAAGAGTCAGACACGACTGAGCCACTGAACTGAACTGAACATGGTTTCAGACTATGAATGAAGGAAAATATTTGCAATTTATTCAGCAGATAAGAGGTTAATATCCAAAATATATAAGGCACTCATACAACTCAATAGCAAAAAAACCCGAAACAATCCAGTTAAGAAATGGGCAGAGAAAATGAATAGGCATTTTTTTGTTTTTGCTTTTCAGAGAAGATCTACCAAATGCTCACAGTCACATGCAAAAGTGCTCAACATCACTAATCAGGGAAATGCAAATCAAAATCACAAATTATCACCTCACACCTGTCAGAATGACTGTCATCCGAAGGACAAGAAATAACAAGTGTTGGTGAGAATGTGGAGAAAACAAAACACTTGTGCACTGTTGGTGGGAATGTAAGCTGGTGCAACCACTATGGAAAACAGTGTCAAAGTTCCTTAAATATTGTTTTGGTATTTATTTGGTAAACAAAATTTCTAGATTTTCCAGCAATCCTACTTCTGGGCATATACCCAGAGGAAATAAAAATAGGATATCAAAGAGATAACCACATTCCCATGTTCACTGTAGCATTATTCACATTAGCCAAGGTATGGAAACAACCTAAATGTCCATCAACAGATGAATGGATAAAGATTATATGGAATATATACACAGTGAAATATTATTCAACCATAAAAAGGAAATCCTGCCATTTGCAACAGCATGGATAGAACTTGAGGGTATTATGCTACGTGAAATAAGACAGAGAAAAAGAAATACTGCATAATGTCACTTATAAGAGAAATCTTAAAAGAATAAAGCCAAGCTCTTATAAACAGAGAGTAGAAAAGTGGTTGCCATGGGCTGGGTGGTGGTGGTTGGGGAAACAAGAAATAGCTTGTAAAAGGGTACAAATTTTTAGCTGTAAGATCTATAACATTTGAGGCGCTAAGGTAAAACACAGTGACTAGGGACTTCCCTGGTAGTCCAGTAGTTAAGACTCCATACTTCCAATGCAGGGGATGTGTGTTCTATCCCTGATTGGGGAGCAGAGATCCCACATGCTATGCTAAGATTCCCCATGTACCAGGAGACAAAAACAAATAAGCAAACAAAAACCAAAACAAATGAGGAAAGAAATGGTTACATTTAGGACTTCCCTGGTGGCATAGTGGATAGGAATCTGCCCGCCAATACCAGGGACACAGGTTTGATCCCTGGTCCAGGTAAACTGCACATGCTGCAGAGCAGCTAAGCCCGTGTACCATAACATCTAAGCCTATGTGCCATAACTGCTGAAGGCCACACACCACAGCTACTGAGTCCACGAGCTGCAGCTAATGATGCCCTTGTTCCTAGAGTCTGTGCTCTGCAAGAGAAGCCAGTGCAATGAGAAGCCTGTACACCACAGGATGAGTAGTCCCTGCTCACTGCAGTTAGAGAAAGCCCATGCATAGCAGCCCCAAATAAAACAAATAATAAAACATAGTGACTGTAGCTAATAACACTGTATTGTATAACTGAAATTTGCTAAGACAGTAAAACTTACATATTCTCATTAAAAAAAATTATGGGAAGTGTAGTATGGTTTTTAACAGTGCTGATAATTTAATAAGATTATTATTATTTTTATTAACATTCTGGTTACAGACTTACGGGTTTTGAGTGATTTGCCTCTTTCCTACTCCCCGCCCCTGCCTATTATTTTAGTGTGTGAATTTGCAAAACTTTGGTCTTTCAGAAAATTTTTTATTGTCAAATCATCAAAAACAACAGTCAAACAGAAATGACAAACAAAACCAAAAATCACCTGCAGGCTAGTGTAGGACCTCTGCTCTACAACCCCTCCTAGAGTGATCTTAATCTCTTTTTTTGTTTCTATTAACTCCTGCTATGTTGCTGATCCCCAGACCTATATCTTCCAGTGCAGGCTATCTCTAGAGAGGGAGATGATATTTGATGGTCTACAAAATGTCTCAATGTGGCATCTTCAAGGCATGTGTCCAGAATGAACCTCTTACTGCTTTCTTTGACGACTCCCCCAGCCCCGCCAACAGTCACACAGGCACACACACAGGCTCAACTTCCTGTTGTAAGTTGGATTGTGACTTCAGACTCAGTTTTGAGTCTCTCGTCTTACCCATCTTTCAGTCAGTGGGTCACAAAGTCCTATCAATTTTACTTTGTTTTTTTTTTGTGTGTGTGTTTTTTCTTTTCTTTACAATTGAAGTATAGCTGATTTTCAATGTTGTGTTAGTTTCTGGTGTACAGCAAAGTGATTTAGTTATACATACACATACATCTTTTTTTTTTTTAAGATTTTTTAGCACAGGCAACTACACTCAATATTTTGTAATAAATAAGGGGAAAAATCAATTCTCACTTTGAAATAGATTTTACATTCCACATTTTGCACTCAATTCTACTCTCACTTCCCTCATTGAAGGTTTCATCTTTTGCCTGAAGAAATCCACTGTTTCTCTGACTCCATCCCTTCTTTGCACCAATGTATATTACACACTGAGGTTTCAGACAGACTGAGAGATGGGAGACGAAATAAGCTCAGCTTTCAGAATCAGCCTTAACTCTTCACGGGCCTTTCTGAAGGGAATGAGTTATGGGGATAAGTGCTATTTTTCAGCTAAATTGGAGAAGAAAAAAGCCCGACAATATCTTAGAATCAACTAGATTTGATGGCTGTCAACAGTGAATGAGACTGATTTTCTGAGCATATGGCACTTAGATGGTGGTTGGGAGACATTTACTGAATGAAGGTTGGAACACATGACACTGCTTCCTTGGAAACCTGGAAACTGCCTGCCCAGCTCCCCTGTATCAGTTCGATTTTGGATTCTNGATCCAGAGAGACGTTGTGGGGTGGGAGGTGGGAGGGGGATTCGAGATTGGGAGCTTGTGTACACCTGTGGTGGATTCATGTCGATGTATGGCAAACCCAATAGAGTATTGTAAAGTCAAATTAAAAAATAAATTAATTAAAAAAATAAATAAAAACTATTATTTTAACACAATAATCAATATGCCAATTATTATTAAGATATTTTGCATCTTTTTGCCATACTAGATCTCGAAAATCTAGTGCATCTCAATTCAGGCTAGCACATTCCAAGTATTAGCAGCTACACATGGCAAAGTGGCTACAGTCCTGGACTTCACAGCTCTTTGTCATGTTTCTCTTCTATACCATGTTGCTACTGGCAAAGCCCCAAATGCAGTAAAAAAAAATTTTTTTTAATATAAAGAGATACTTGACTGATTTTCTCCAATCTAAAACTTAAAAACATGTGAATTGGGCAAATAAGACTATTAAATTTTTTCGTTAGATTTTTAAATCCCTGAAGACAAGAGTTATTTTCATCATTTTCATCATATTTCTCTGTGCCAAGAACAATGTTTGAAGCAAGTATTCAACAAATATTTTTGAAAGGAAGAAAAAAAGCTTTGAAGGAAGATGGATTAATATTTTAATAATCAGTTGCACCTTAATATGTTAAGATGACAAGACTGGATTCACTCAATTGAACTAATCAAAAGTCACCTTGTGCTAGAATCCATTATAGACACCAAGCCCTGAGAATGTAAGGTGACAGACCCAAATTCTGTTAAGATGCACACAAGGGAGATAGATTCTTTAACAACATAGTGTAGGTATGGGGAGAGAATAAAATCTGAACAGACCTGGGAGTGATGAGTTGATCTGGGCAGAAAATGAAAGTGAAAGTCGGTTGGCCAGTCTGACTTTTTGCAACCCTGTGGACTATACAGTCCTGGAATTCTCCAGGCCAGAATACTGGAGTAGGTAGTCTATCCCTTCTCCAGGGGATCTTCCCACCCCAGGTATCGAAGCCAGGTCTCCTGTGTTGCAGGCGGATTCTTTACCAACTGAACCACAAAGGAAGCTGGGATAAAGAAGTAGGTATGGCAAGAGGCTACAACCTGAAGAGCAAAGATGAAAAATTCTGAAGCTAGGTAAGAGTAGATAAACATGAAAAATTGCAAAGAAGACAAGCAACAATGAACAAAGCAGAGTAGATGAGCCCATTTCCAAAATAAGTCCCCTTTTCACCTACAGCTATCCAATTATGCACCTGATCCTTACTACCTGGGGTAGACTCATCCATTTGATTTAGGTGAAAAGGCATGGGAACTACCAGTGAAACTCTCAATGGTTCAAAACAGCTCTAAAACTTTGGTGTGGCAATGGAACCAGTGTGCTTCATTTATTGCTATGAAACTGGAAAAAACAACCTTCCTGAATTACAGAGTATTATGGATTTGAGGTAACACAACTGATATGCATAAATAATCACAAGCATTTCCTTTTATTAAAAGTCACAATTTCACAGCATAATTTTGGTGCAGCACACTATAATGACTATTGCTATAATACATCACGTCATGTTAAAACTCAATGAAGGATAAAAATATAATATTCAAAACAATTCAGATTAGGATAAAGCTGTCGACCTTTATGTTTTTTTCCCTGGTCTTAGTAAAGAAAAAAGATACAACTGAATTGACAGCAAAAAGTGAAGCTATATGTCACCCTTGTTGGTGCTAGAAGTCCCACAATATAAATTGCTGAATAACAGCAAAGTAAAAAGGGATCTGGGGACTTCTCATAACTGTGTGTTTGCTTCCAGATTATATCCATCAAGCTTCCTTTTCCTCCTATAAATCACTCATCAAAAGGATCACCACTTTCTATTCTGAACCTCAAATTAAGCCCTACAACATATGGTTAATCTCCTGGAAAGAAGCATTAATACTGGCATACACAATTATACGGGAATCACAAATAAATGACTTTAACAGATTTATGAACAACTTTATGGGCAAACTCATCAATCAAATTTAAATGCTTGAATAATGCAATAATGTTTCCTATTAGACAGACCTAAAGAGAATGGATACATTTTACTGTTGCCAAGAGTAACAAAATGCAATGGAGATCATGAGGGACTCTATAGTTAAGGGAAAAAAAAAGTTTATGTCCCATTAAAACAAATGGGACAGGTGCAAAGAAAAAACTTGAAGGCTCAGTTAAAATCATGCCTACTGCATCATGCAAGTTTAATGTACTATTGTCCTCTATATATTTTTCCACCAAAGTTATTTTTTCTTAACATGCATCTCAATTTGTTTGAAAATGTCATGATTGGGCTTTTGCTAGTTAAACCCTTCACCCTTTTCCAGTAGTGAAAAAGGAAAAATAGTCTCATTTCATTTCCAGTCTCTCCTGTTGCTAAAATTTTGAAGATCATAGATATTTTATTTTTTTCCATCTGCTTATCACCTCACTACTCTTGAATACAGCACTATTTACAGTGTTGAGAAGCTGGAATAATATAAATACTATCAACAGTAAGGAAACAGACAAACAATGGTACATTACTAAAATGTATTTTATACATTTATTAAAATATTTTACTAGAAATATTAATAATAAGGGAAGGTAAAAATAGTACAATTCTAAATGACAGAAGTCAGATATAAAATCATGCATCAGTTGTTATTTGAAGATATTAACATTTACACATTAATACATTGTAAGCCAAAGGACAAATGACAAATTGGGAAAATATTGCAATATGCTATAGACATGAATATTTATTTGCAACCTAAAATAAATTTTTACAGAGCAATTTAAAAAAGACAAAAATCCCAATTGGAAAATGGGTAAATCACAAAATAAATTAAATGGTCAATANGTCAAAGGACAAATGACAAATTGGGAAAATATTGCAATATGCTATAGACATGAATATTTATTTGCAACCTAAAATAAATTTTTACAGAGCAATTTAAAAAAGACAAAAATCCCAATTGGAAAATGGGTAAATCACAAAATAAATTAAATGGTCAATAAATGTATGGAAAGATGTTTGCACAATTAAAGAAAAACTATTAGTAAAGATGACTAATGAATGGGATAAATCTTTCATTTTCTCCTAGTAAATTAGGAAAATATTGGTAATAACAAGAGAGTGAAGAATCCACCTTTCTTATACATTACAGTGAAAGCATACATCCTCACAATCTTGTTTTTTTTTTTTTCGGTTGTCCTGAAAAGCATATCAGATTTGATCCAGTTATGGTGGCATTAGTGGTAAAGAATCTGCTTGCAGTGCAGGAGGCCTGGGTTCGATCCCTGGGTTGAGAAGATCCCCTAGAGGAGAAAATAGCAACCCACTCCAGTATTTTTGCCTGGAAAATTCCATGGACAGAGAAGCCTGGCGGGCTACAGTCCAAGGGGATTCAGAGAGTCAGACACAACTGAGTGACTTAGCAGGAGCAGCAGCATTCCTTTTCCAGAGGTTTATCTTAAAGAGCTATTAAGTACAAGTATACATGTACACAGAGCCTCGCTGAAGCATTACTTCAGAGAATAGAAATCTAGAAACAGCCTACATACTCATAAATAAGGGACTGGCTCCATAACTTCCAAAACAACCATTCATTCATTTAAAATAATTATCTGCATGCCTTAAAAAGAATGTTTTTCTATATTTTCTGATATGGAAAGATCTCCCTGAATATTGATTGGATAAAAAAAGGCCAGATGCAGGGCATGATATAGAGAATGACGCCTTACCTAAATTACAGTGATAATTGTGTATATATATGTGTGATCAAAGAGATGACTAAATATTCATTGATATATCAACAGCAGTCACCTCTGGATGATGGAAAACTTATACTTTTTTCCTATAATGTTTGAATCTTCTCAATATTCATGCAACCAATTTAAAAAAACATTTATGTGTGAAGATTAAAGTGATTATCATGTGATAGAAGGACTATTAATTGGTTTTTTCTTTCTTTTAGACTTTTCTACTATGATTTTGCTTCATCTTCACAAGGAAAACAATAAAATAAGTAACAAGAAAGAAAGAACTCTGGGATCATATGCTGATGCTCACTGCCCTGATCCAATCAGGCTGATGTTTTTACTCAGTTTTCCCACAGATGTGTCAGTGGAGTTGGGCACATGGCGCTGCAGAGTTCTGCTGACACTGTGGATTTCAGCATCCGGAGAGCCTGGAAAAGCTGCTCGTAGGTTGAAGTCCTGGTTTCAGTGTTGCTGGCTTATGAATTAAAATGTGTCAGTCTAGGTCCCAGTTATCTCTTCTAGACAGTCTGTCACTAGCTATCTTTGTAAATATTGTCTTGCTAAGGTTAGCAAAAGCAATCCATGCAGTTTCTGAAATGGCAATTTGTATTTCCCCCAGTTTCTAGGAATAGAAGGAATACTTAACATTTATTAGTGTAACTTCTGAAAGATATTAGAATCTGGGTTTTCACTTCTATATTTCTTTTCAAAACATATAGCTAATGATGAAATGTATCATGTAGCTCACAGACTCTTCATTGCTTTTCTTCTTTCAGTATCAAATATTTGACTCTGATGACCCCCTAATGATGGAGGCTTTAAAACTCCTGAATGTATTTCCATGAGCAGCTCTGTCATTTGAAACTTCAAAGAAAGGTCAGATTGCTCTTATTATGAGTTAATTTGGGTACAATATTGACTGAAGGCAGAAAAATAGACTCTGCTCTGTTAACCCCTATGATCTTCACATATAAGTTATTCTGATAACAAAGATAAATGTGTCTTCAGCTTTGAGTTAACAAAGTCAAATAGATTGGTGGAATTTTTGAAGAAACCAGGCCATCCATAATTACTTACCTTTTTTCGTTTCAAAGAAAGTTTTTAAAAGTCTAGTTACTGCTTATGGTTTTGCACTGGTCAGGAATATTTGGACCCAAAGATTATGTTGTTTAGTCACTAAGTCATGTCTGATTCTTTTGTGACTCCGTGGAGTGTAGCCTGCCAGGCTCCTTTGTGCACGAGATTTCCCAGGCAAGAATATTGGAGTGTTTGCCATTTCCTTCTCCAGGGGATCTTCCCGATCCAGTGATTGTACCTGCATCTCCTGCACTGCAGGCAGGTTCTTTACCACTGAGCCACTTGGGAAACCACCCCTGCCCCCAACACACACACACACACACACACACACAGACACACAAGACTATATAGTTCTTAATCCTTCAAGGTCTCTTGGAACCTCTTGGTCCCCTTAGTTGAAATTGCCATTGGTCTGAAATCCTGGATGTTTAATCTTATAGGTCTGTTGATATTTCTGTTCAGAGGTGGAATAGAGAGGAACTTTCGGTAGGTAGGAAACAGTATATAAGGAAGCTAAAGAAACATGTTTGAACTAGTCTGTCAGTAAAGCTGACGTTGCAGAGAAAAGACAGGAAAAAATTCTGGTTGTAAACATTTTAGCAAAATGACAGTGTATTAAATACTTAGTATCCTCCATTTGGGCTTCCCAGGTAGTGCTAGTAGTAAAGAATTCACCTGTCAATGAAGGAGACATAAGAGACATGGGATCAATCCCTGGGTGAGGAAGATCCCCTGGAGAAGGAAATGGCAACCCACTCCAGTATTCTTGCCTGGAGNCTTAGTATCCTCCATTTGGGCTTCCCAGGTAGTGCTAGTAGTAAAGAATTCACCTGTCAATGAAGGAGACATAAGAGACATGGGATCAATCCCTGGGTGAGGAAGATCCCCTGGAGAAGGAAATGGCAACCCACTCCAGTATTCTTGCCTGGAGAATACCATGGACAGAGGAGCCTGGTGGGCTACAGCCCATGGGTCACAAAGAGTCAAACATGATTGAGTGACTCAGCACACAAACATCCTCCATTTAGTCCAATAAACTGATAGACACAATGTTTGCTCTCAATAATACGCAACTGACTACACAACAAATATTTGTGTGTTTCTATGTCAAAGTAACTGTGGTTAGTATTATCAAGATGCGTGAAATGGACCTGCCATCGGGAAACGTGATTTGGATGCATCTGCCCAAAGGGAAAAATTATCTCTAGATACTTAGGTAGTGGAGCACCCCTTCAATGTTCTGCTTTTCACCTTTCACAGTTGGCACTGGAGTGAAAGGGCTAGTGGAGTGCAAAAGCTATGCCACCAAACAGACTCTGGTTTGTAGGCTTTGAAGATACAAATAATATTTCTTTTATCTGGAAGAAAAAGTCTTTAATTCAGGCTTCAGCTCATCCACACTTATATATTTACACACACATACAATACTAATCTACACTAATATACTCCTGTGCATGTGTGAGCATATGCATGTGCACGTACACATGCACACACACATTGAGACAGCTCAACAGAAATCTGTCTGTCCCATTTCTAGGTACTGCAGTAGTGCTGATTTTTCCCTACCCAACTTTAATGCTCATTTTAGTACCATCATGCTGTGTTTATTTGACCATGTTTCAATAGGATTTTCATTTGAGGCATGAGCAAAAGCCCAGGAGTACAGCAAGCAGTTTCTTTTCATTCGAATAGGACAGTAATTTTTGAAGTGTTGAGCTGATACATTAGAGTTCAAATGTATATCTGCATGGGATTTCCTAGATGTAGCAGGGGGTGGCCATAACTTGGGATCATGCTTTTCCAAATACACTTAGTTATGTCAGTTGTTCTGCTTCAAAACCATGAAATCTAACCTCAGAAGAGCTAATCATGGAGATTGGTAGGCCTTTTATTCATCTCTAGTTGACAACCAAGCTTTCCACACAAGCTGTCCTGTGACTGCAAGTTTCCAATTTCTGTTCCTGACCTGAACTCATTCTTTCTTTTTCCATTTGGCAATATTATTTAAAATCAACTTTCTGTTTTGAAATATATATAGATGCATGTGTGGCTATATGAAATAATGGCGATCTTATATGTCTTCCATGCAGCATCTTTGAAATGGTTAACATCTTGCAAAATTAAAGCACAGTGTCACAGCCAGGGTATTAATGATGCTGTCAATGTTTAAAACATTCTCATTACCACAAGTATCCCTCATGTTGCTCTTTTAGAACCACAACGACCTCCTTTCCCTCCTCTCTCAGTTATTCTCCCTAACCTCCTGGAAGCCACTAATCTGTTCTCCATTTCTTTAATTTTGTGATTTTAAAAATATTATATAAATGGAACCATTCAGTAGATAACTTTTTAAGGCTAACTTTTCTCACTCAGCATAATTCCCTGCAGATTCATAGAAACTGTCATATTAGTTATTTGTTCCCTATATTATTAATACTGTGTAGTATCCTGAAATGGATACACTAAAATTTGTTTATTTGTTGATCTAGTCACTCACTGAAGGACATCTGGCTTGTTTCCAATTTTTGGTTATTATGAAGAACATTTTTGTACAGATTGCTGTGTGAACATAAGTTTTAATTTCTTGGAGATAAATTACCAGATTGTTATTGCTAGACAATACAAGCAGTTTTCTGACAAACTACTAAACTTTGTTATATCAAGCACAGTAAAGTGGCTATATCATTTTACATTTCTATGAGCAATGTGTGAGCAATTTAGTTACTGGCAAAGCATTAGGTGCTGTCACTAATTTTTACTGAGGCATTATGGCAGGTAGGCAATGACATCTCATTATGGTTTTCATTTGCATTTAACTGATGATAATAATGTTGAACATATTTTCATGTGCTTATTTCCAATATATACATATGTAAACACACACATATATATATTCTTCAGTGCAATGTCTGTTAATATCTTTGTCCATTTCCCAACTGAATAGTTTTCTTTTTTAATGTTTAATTTTAATAGTTCTTTGTATATTCTAGATACTAATCCTTTGTTGGATCTGTGGCTTGCAAATATTTTCTCCCAAATTGTATCTTAACTTTTCTTTCTATCATACACACCGAGGAAACCAAAATTGAAAGAGACACATGTACCCCAATGTTCACTGCAGCACTGTTTATNTGCTTCATTCTCCCTAAATAGGTGTTGCTGCCTAGTTTACCTGAGGCGGTAGGAACATGAAGGTATTCCTACATCTTCATGCCATTGCTGCTGCTCTCTTCTTGTCCACAGGGTCTGTCACCTGAATCTCTAAAATAGTACCGGAAGGAATTAAGGATGGGTGTAGCTGACACATTATAAAGCAAGACTTGCCATGGCTTACCCAGGGAGTTTGTGTTGTTGTTTTTTTTCATGCAATATGGAATCCAGATACAGAAGACCCAGAATCAATATGGCAGCCCCATGATACCTCCAAGGCATGCCCTAATTTCCTTCTATCTTTCCATTCAGCCATCCTTGACTGGTGCTATCATCTGTGGGCTTGTCCCCTCATGCTCACTGTATGATTGCGCCTCTTCTACATCCACATTCCAGGCAGAAGAAGAGGAAAGGCAAAAGGCAAATGTCTCTCAAGTCTGTTCCCTTTCAAAGAGCAGTCCTGAAAGCTCCATCCAGTGACCTGACTTACCTTCCATTGACCAGAATGTCATGGGCCCACTCTCTGCAAGGAAGACTGGGAAAGGCCGTGGGAGTTTTGTTTGTTTTTTTAAGCAGGGCACAGTTCCACCCTGAAAAAAAAAAAAAAGAAAATTGAGGATGGTTCTGTTGGAAAGGAAGGGAAGGAATGAAAGGAATCAACACTGCATAAGCAAATATCTGTGACTGCAACAGCCTGTTGTTGGTCTCCTGGCCATCTGAATCCTCATCCACTACTCTGTCCTCTATATCCCCTAAAAGAAATCTGACCATACTGTGCCACTATTTAAAATATCTCTGTTGAGTCCTCAGTGGCTGCAGAATAAAGAACAAACACTTTGGTCCATGGAGTCCCATTTTATTTTCTATGCTCTCCTCTTGTCATTACCGTCTGCCCAGAACACACTCTAAGATCCCATAGAACCCATAATAATATGACTGTTCCCACTGCCCAACTGCCCTTCCCATTGCTGGAGATATTTCTTCAACCTTCATTCCTGGGGAGGGTGTAGGCATATATCAACCCCTTGACTCAAGTTTCTTCCTTAATCTTTAGAAGAGAGACCTTCCTCATGCTTCTGAGTCCTCCCCATCCTACACAGCTTGTGATCCTTGGGTGCAGACTGTGGTGTGTTGGTCAGTGTTTAAAAACCAGCTCTCTGGGGATGGGCTTCCCTCACAGTTCAGTCTGTAAAGAGTCTGCCTGCAATGCAGGAGACCCGGGTTCAATTCCTGGGTCAGGAAGATCCCCTGGAGAAAGAAATGGCAACCCACTCCAGTGTTCTTGCCTGGAGAATCCCATAGGCTACAGTCTATGGGATCTTAAGAGTCAGACGTGACTGAGTAACAAAGCACCCTCTGGGGATGGGAGGCTCTGGTCTCTAGAGTTTACTGAGTCCTGTAGTATAAATACTACCCCCACGACCAGATTCCTGTAACTGAAAGAGGCATGGTCGGCTCCCAAGAGCCATTTTGAGTACAGCAGGAGACCCCCAACAGGGAAGAAGGGTGTGTGACTAGGTCACAGCACCAAAACCACAGGCAAAGGTTAGCAGCCACCCCCTCACCATCATCTCTGAACTAACACTCCCCCCACCCCTGCCCTGCCAAATAGATCTCTTCTTTCCCCGAGTTTACACTGCTCTTTGGTGATTCTTCTCCCACAGTAGTGTTTTTCTGAAATCTTCTGTGTGAACGAGTGTACTTTTTCACACTGTATGTTCCCTCGATCATTTACTCCACGCATGGGGCACTGAGCCCCTTTCATCTGTGATTCCCTGGTGAATCCTCACCTCCCTGGAGAGGCTGCCACACCTCAGGTCACCACCAGGAGTTACTCTTCAGCATCAGATGCAAACACAGAACCTGAGCAGCAGGCAGCACATAGTGGGACTAAATGCCCACTTGTTTAAAGGATGAAGGAGAAAAAAGAACTGATTTTTCTCTACCTGGAGCCCAGTCACTCCTCCCTGATATCCTAGGACTATTCACTTATCATTTAGGGCTCAACTTAAATGATTCATTCTCTAGGAAGCCCTTCTTGGATCAGCCAGCCCTCATCCCCACCACCAAAGGTGGGTTAATACCCCTTCTTTGGGCTCCCATAAGCCTTGGCCATCAGTAGAATTGATCACCCTGTATACCTGTGTTTCAGTTATGACAGTTTGGACAGCCTGCAGACCATCAGCTTCCTGAAGGCAGGGGCCTTGATTGCAGTGCCACAAAGAAGTCTTAACTGATCCTTTGCAGAATGGGGCCTGAGCAGAATGTGTAGAATGCTCAAATATTCCCTGGGGAGGTTTATTTTCATTTCTTTTGCCTCTGTCTTTTGCTCTTGCTATCCTTATTATTGTTTTTCCCACCAAATCCCTCCTTTCAGTTGGTAATACCAAAAGAAAAGAAGAGGAAAGATTTCAATGAACTGCAGCTTCCAGCTGGTTATCATTATTTAAATTCTGGCTTTATCTTTGTGGGCAACCGAAGCCTATGATTTAAGCTATCTCTAGCTGAGCAAGAAGGTCCGGTGCCCGCCCAACCACTCATATTTCCAGAGTGCACTTTGCTGTGTCAATACACATTACTTGTCACATTGCAAAGAGTCTGAGGAGAAGTTTGATCTCTGCTGTTAGATTGCTGTCATGTGTCAAATCACACAGCCCAGGGGGAATGACTACAAATGCACAAGAAAAGCAGATGCTGAGCCATGGTTGGACTGCCTGAAAGATAAACACCTTGTAGAGACTAGGAAAAGAAAGGTCAAAAAACAATCAGAAGCCACAGACACCGTAAGGTTTACTTTCGTCTTCTTGCCCCTCTGAGCGTCTCATTTTACCAGCCTGGGCAGATAGGCATTTTTCATCCAACTGGCCTTCCAGCTGATGCTCCCTCAAGTGGGGACTAGTTTGAGTATTTAGTAGCATCACTGGTAACCAGGGTGGCAGCCGCGATGCTCTCACAACACAGCTGAGGAAACAAGGCCGGGGACTGTGCAAGTCCCTCCCCGCCGGCTCCTTCCCAATGAAAACTCAGAGAAAATGGGCAAACACGACTAGACTCAGGGAAGAAAAACCCACTTCAGGGAGTGTGAACTACCCAAGCAGGAAGGCTGGAATAATTGTTTGCTGCGGCTGGTGATAGGTTTTTTTTT